>JAEQBH010008107.1:0-67442 GCA_016808115.1 Tetrastigma voinierianum
ATTGCATACAAACTAATTAAAGACGGAATTTCCTTCTCTAAATAGAGACGGAATGATTTCAAATCTCAGTTGAACAAGTTTAGCTTCACGTCTCTAATCGACAATTAGATCTCATCAAAGGCGAAATGATTTATGTCTCAAATTTGAACTGAATTTTATTCAGTCTACGATTTGAAACGATTGCGTCGATCTGGGTGAGACCAGTTCAAATTCGTCTCGATTTGAAGGCAGTTCAAATGGGTGATAAGAATATCTGATGAGATCAGGACCGTTCATTTGAGAAAAAGCCCTAAGAGAATAACTAAATAAATTTGGTTTTACTTCGATCGAGTGCTCCACCTCTGACCAACACACCCCACACCATGTGAGACCATAAACACAGAGGACATAGCTACTGCAGTGACAACCGATCTTGTGGCCCATTAAGGTATCCAATTTCTTTTCTCTTTTTTGTTATTTGTTTTGAAGGAGACTATTTATTTCATCATCTTATATTCATTCGCAGAAATTCAAAAGGCATTACTGACAGTAGTCTCGTCTCAAAACCTAGCTTATGCTCTCATACCACCGCCACCTAGTTGCTTTCAAACCAAACTTGGGCTCTCAAGTTCACAACACCAAACCTCGCATCTTGCCACCCCGCACTTGATTGTTTTGATGAGTAATTCTTCTCTTACTTGCTCTTACTTGAATCTGGAAAAAAACCCATTTGAAACATCGTGAAAACGTTTGAATTCACCCTAGTTTACTTTAATTTTGTTTTACGTCTCTGGATTTCTTTCATTTTACGCTACCAATTACGAAAACCCATACGGAAATTTGCTGAAAACCCATTTGAATTCGAATTCACCTCTCATTTTTTTTCTACAGAGCCGAGGTTAGACAGACTTACATCATGGGTGAGCCCGGAGTGGTGTTCAATGGGGCCTCGTGAGTATCTTCTACAACTTCTACATTCGATTTAGTTTGGTTTTAATAAAATATAGGAAAGAAAGTGCAGTCTTAACATTTCATTAACCAACATATACTTGCAAGGCCTAGTCGATTGTGAAACTTAAACTTGAATTGATCAGGTGTCTTGTTCGGAAACACCATGTATGACAACTAATTTCAAATTTAATATTTCTCTTCTTTTTCTAATGGCTTGAAGTTATTCCAAGTTAAAAGGCTTGAAGCTATTCTAATACCTCAAACAATTAAATTGAGGTTTGTACTAATATTTACTTTCAATTATTCCTACTCTTTTTTTATTTAGTGAGGAAAAAAATTATGATAGGAAATTGTAATATCTTGCTATCTCATCTTGAAAAAAATAATTGGAAGTAATATGTTGGGATTTTAGAGTTGTCCTTCTACAATTGGTTTATCTTTTGCAAACCTTGACTCTCATATACTACATAAAGGTTTTATTTACGGTGGTCGGTTATGGAGACATCTGAAAACACATACGTAAGATTTATTTAGATATGTTTCAAATTTATGCACTTAACCTTGGTATGTTAGGGAATGTTTGGTTAGTGTTAGTGGGTTTGTAATATTCAAGCAATTAGTATTTGGGGAAGTATGGAAAAATTCATATACACTTAGCTTGATATTAAAGAGATTCTTGTTTATTATTTGTTTGAGCATTATTTGCATTCACATATCCCCTATTTTGGTACATGACCATTTTGAAGGCATTTTCATGGCCTTCTATTGCCCTTTTCTTTATTTGGAAAATGGGTTTGAAGGAATTTTAAGGGATTGAAGCTAATGGGTTTGTTTTATTTTGATTGAAATGTTACAAAATGTGGTGGAGGATTGGTTACAGAGGGAGTGTAGAGGTTTATTTGGGACCATTATGATAGCGACAAGTTGTAAGTACAATGATCTTGGCACTATTTAATGAGACAGACTTTTGTTCAAGTTTAAAGTTTTTCTTAATCGGTGAAAGCTTGAATGTTGGTTTCTTTATGTAAAAGATTGGTTGGGTTTATTGTCGTAATACCGAGGTGAAAAAGGGTATGGGCCTTGAAGGAATTTGAAAATAAAATAAAGTTTAGCGGTTGTGCATTTCATTATTTTTTTATGAAAATAAAATAAAGTTTTAATGATAGTAATTTATGTGCTTATAATGTAATTAACAAGAAAGTAATTTTCATCACAGGTTGCTACCCCATGGAGAATCCTCATAGAAAGCCACCATGATTTTTAAGGGCGACTTCACGAGATGATATACTTGGAAGAATCTTTCTTTAAGGACACTAAGAATTGTAGTTTGATTAGCTAGTTAGTATATTTGCGCCCGAGTCAGAGTGTACGATTACATATAGCGTAAGGGGCGTATACAAGCACCAGTGTCACATTGTGGGTATCTTGGGATGAAATTGTGAGTGATGAGTTATGAACTCGGAATTGTTGTACTAGAGCAGGGTAAAAACGCCAATTGATCAAATGGGACATAAAGGGCATAAATCGAGAAATAGTATGCCAAAATTGAAATAAAACTAGTTGAATTGAAATTGCAGAGATTAAGGACTTAATTGCAATTAGAAACATGAGACTATAAAGGCCAGACAAACCAAATTAATTTTTGGTCTCATTTTACTAAACGTATGAGTAGAGAAGAGAATAGAGCAAGGAAAGAAAAAGAGGAAGAAGGAGAAGGAAAGGGAAGAATTGAGGGTATGGAATCAGAAATTATATTTTTGATGTCTAGGGTTTTTTGGTATGAATTTTCCATGGATATTGGATTACTCACTTGCATTCAGGGTTTAATGGAGATGGCATTAACCACAAATTCTACAAGTTTTGTAGGAAAAACCCTGGTGTTGAAAATTAAAATGGAATCCTCTTATTTATATGGTTTTGTAGGTGGTGGACTAAGGTTGAATTCTTGGAAATTTTACCTAGGGTTTGGTTATATGAATTCAGACCACGATACAGAGTGTTTATGGAGTGGTTTTGGATGAATTCCATTTTGATTCTTGAGGTATTATGGAATAGAGAAGTTGTATGAGGAAAAATTGTACCAAAGAGGGCAAAAAGAAGCAATTCTGGGCAAAACCACGAAGTGGTATCGGTACCACCCAACAGAACCCAATAGGTATCGATGCAGATGGGATGATCAAGTCTGGGGTATATAGCATCTGAGGAATATTATTAATAGTCTTGGTGCAGAGCAGTCAGTCTTAGGTACCACCTTCATCCAAAATCTTTCGAGATTTTCATAATTTCATATAATTAAGCCCGAATTAAGTACACAAGTTAGTGTTGTGAACCTTAATAATTGATTGAGGAGAGGTTCAGAAGAAGATTGGGGACTCAGTGAAAGCGTAGCGTGCCTCGCCAGCCCTCGGCGAAGTGAGTGTGACTAAGTGCTATGAAGTGCGTTAAGTATATGCGAATCATTAGGTAGTTAATGTGTTCTTGTATTGGATTTGAGTGTGTAGGCTAAAGAAAGGCGGGAAAGTTGTTGGAGTCGTGCTTTCAAATTTGAAGTAATAGAAGGTGGGTGTTCTAAACCTATTTTTTACGAATACTAGTATTATATTATAAAAACATTTTGCGGTATTTAATGGTTTGATGATTTAAACCATATATGAAAAGAAAATAAGCAAATGGTTTTGAAGTATCAAACCATATTTAAAGCAAACAATGGTTTTGAATTATTAAACCATGTTTCAAGCAAGCTATCAAACCATATTTAAAGCAAACAATGGTTTTGAATTATTAAACCATGTTTTGCCGAGCAAGCGAAGCAAAAGAATATTTTTTCAAAGCGGGGCTTAACTAAAGATCCCTGGTTTTAAGCAAGCATAACGATCGGAGGTATTCGTCATTGCGGTGGTGTTAGGATGTCATTCATGCATTTTAGATTTTTCTGAACGGCAACAGTTCATGCATCATGCATTTAAAGGCAGGTAGCGCGTCTTGCGGTATATAAGTTATGGCGTTAAAACTAAATTACATGGTGAGACCGAGTCCGATTCCACCATATTTGCGGAGAAAAGGTGAAGTGAAATGTGCTTGACCCTTTCACCTAGGTGAGCGGACGAGGTCGACCACTTGCACGGTCGATGCCCGGGCTCAGTGTTCACTAGGAGTGACAAGCAGGAAAGGCCTCTAGTGGTTGATGATTTATAAACATGTTTTATACAGTCTTGAAAATCAACCATTGGTGCACGGTTGAGCCCAGGCTCCCATGTTTGTTTTAAAGCAAACGGTTGAGCCCAGGCTCCCGTTTTTATTTTAAAGCATATGGTTGAGCCCAGGCTCCCATGTTTATAAAAAGTTTTATAAACTTTTAAAGAAAGAGATTTGAGAAAAGTTTTATAAACTTTTAAAGCAAAGCAAGGTAAAGCAAGCAAGCAGGAGATTTGAGAAAAGTTTTAGAAACTTTTAAAGCAAAGCAAACAAGTAAGCAAGCAAAGGCTTACGGAAATATCTTGTAAAAGAGAGTTTTCTGATTTTGAGATGTTTTCAGAAAAGCAAAACATTTATAAAGCTTCCACTCATGAGGCTACGTTAGCTCACATTATTTTGTTTTAAAAACTAATTTTCCAGTACGAGGCACTCAGGACTGTTTAGACGATTAAGTTCTCGACTTTTTGTATGGAGTGTTGTTATTAATAATATTTTGTAAGGATATACTTTGAATTTGTATAAAGGAAGCATATGTATGTACATAGTGTAGTTGTGAAAATGTGTTGAGCCTAAGGCTCTTTGAAAGAACGTTGTTGGTTGCCATATTTAGGAAATATTTGGAAAAGTGTAAATTTGTGTTTACAGAATTTGGAATATGTCCTTAATACGGTGATATCTTTGCTGATTTACAAATCATAAGTTGGAAAAGGAAAAATTTTATAGGAGTTTCGTAGCGGTACGAAGCCCCGGCTCACGGGAATTTCTAGTCGTTAAGGAGGTAGCGACTAGAGGATTTAATGAGTGTGCGCCACCTAACTGTAGTAGGGGTGGGGTGTGATATGTGTATTTAGTACATTTGACATTAATATTTACTATTTGTTATCGTGTACTATTGATTTTATAATTAAATGAAAAATATAGTGGTTCAACTTATTTAATGACATCTATCAATTTAATTCTTAAATCACAGAACTTTATGATTACATATAGTGGGAAATCTTGCCATAATAGGTTTCAACTTATTTAAAAATTCAAATCTCGATCAGAGCGAGGAAATCAAATCGGTCTCTAATTAGAGACGAAATTCTCATTTTCAAGTTAGATTCTGATTTCATTCCATCTCTAATTTGAGATGGAAATTCCATCTCTGATCTATCTTTGATTCAAGACGGAATTGAGACAGACACAATTAGATACCGACATTTTAAAGACCAAAAACTCCATCTCTAATCGATGGAATTTCGTTTAAAATGATTAGAGCAATTAAAGATCTCTAATTTGATTTTCTTATAGTATTAGGTGGGGGAGTAGCCCTTGTGGAGAATTCCTCTCTTGGGCATTACTCACCTCGTGGTGAAAACATTTTTCGAGTCTTTGGAGGAATTTTGAGATGGAACTAAGATGAGATATTAGTGGTGAAGAAGGCCAGATTTGGATTTGCTATGTAATTTGTAAAATTCTAGGCAAAAAACTCAGTTTCTGTCTATGTAAGAGAAAAGAGTTGTAATCAAACTCATTTTGTATGATTAATATCTTGTTTTAACAAGGTTTTCAGGTTTCATGTTGCCTTTGTAATAAAGATCATTGTATGCTCGAATTTAGTGTGTTTAGAAAAAGAAAAAAAAAGTTGAAGGTGCGAAATGCTAAACAGGCTACTACACGTTTAGGTCGCGATAGGGGATTCCTGGTCGCAACAAAGTTCTTTTTGGATTACGTATCGCGATAGGAATTCACATGTCGTAACATGGTTCCAGTGTTAAGTAATGGCTTGTCACAACATGCAGCTTTCTTTGTTGGCGAAGTTACAATTCCTACATCATGATGATATATGCGACAGAGGTTTTCTTTATCACGTCGAAGGCCAAAGCGAGGAGTTAGAGTGTCAGCGACGAGTTTGGCCTTGGGTAAGAATTTCTCATGTCGTGATAGAGCATTTTATGTCGCATGTGGTTTGCTTTCGAACCAGGTTTTTCTTGTCATGGTAGGATATTTTTATGTCCTGATGTCCGCGACGAATATTTTTAGGTCGCGACGGACTTTTTGCCCGAGACAAAGGGTTTCATGTTGCGCCAAGTATTTTGTAATGTCAGAAACGAGGTGTGGCAGGGCAGGGGCCTTGTGTTGCGATAAAGCAATTTGTGCCGTGACGAGTTTGGCTGAGGCTAAGGAATTTTATGTCGCAATAGAAATATTTTATGTCACAACAGGATTTCATAGAGTTGTGTTGCGACATGGTATTTTATGTCGTGACCCAATCGGACAGGGAAAGGAGACTTCTTGTCGCGACAGAAGGGTTTTATGTAAAGACAGAGTTGATCAAGGCAAATAGAAACTATGTCGTGATAGAGTATTATTACGTTGCAATAGAGTTTGGCCTTGGACGGTGTTTTTATGCCATGACAGTATTACATGCGGCGAGTTGGCCAAGATAAAAGGATTCCTTGTCGCGACAAAATATTTTACGTCACGACAGAGTGTGGCCAAATGGAGAGGTTTTGTGTTGCGACGGAGGACTTTTATGTCTCGACAAAGCTAGCCACGACAGAGGTGCTCTATCGCTCACGACAGAGTTGGGCGTGCCACAGCCGGCGCGCACGACAAAGACGCTCTGTGGCACACAACAGGCCTTGGGCGAGCACGACGGAGGCAGCGTCTTGTGACCGGGGAAGGAATGCAATCATGTGGACTTGTGTACGGAGTGATGGAAAAAAAAAAAAAAGACCCTAAGTTTAGGCGTCTAAAATCGAGGTTTTTCAATAGTTTAAAGTGGCTATGTAGTTACCACAAGCTAATTAATATCGATCGAACCATTTGTTTAACTGAAAAATGATTTTACTTCTAAATTAATTTCTAAAAAAGGTTGCGTTATATTTTTATTCCAAAATCTTCAAATTCACTTTAGCAACCAAGCAAAGCATATGAGTAAAGTAGATGATTAATTACTAAAAATTGCAAACTTGGTTAGTAGAAAATTGGATTTAGTGAAATAATATCTTTGTAATTAACATTTGTCGACATAAATTGGAATACACAAAAACATCATTTATAACATATATAATGACACATTCAATAACAACAATAGAATAGATAAAAAATTTTTTTATGTTGACAATATGACAAAACGATTAAGAATAGATAAAAAAATTATGTATGTTGACAAATATTTTAGATTTAGAGTCCAATGGTTGACATTTGCGGGATGTAAAATAAATTATTTATCTAAAATGAATGGATAAAATCTGAAGAATAGGGGACCACTTTTAAACTTATCATGTATTTACAAATTTGCTATTAATCAAATTATAAAATAGTAAAAAACATTAAAAATAAAAAAATAAGAAAGAAAGAAGTCAAACGAATAGCGAGAGTATAATATATATATATAATTTTTTTTTATGTGTTTGGAATGAAATGGATTTATCTATGGACATATATTTATAATTAATTATTTTTAACTAGAATTTGGGGAAATACAAGTATCTCTAGAAACTACACATATGTACCACAAGATTATTAATTTCCCCTTATTTGTTACTCTAAAATCACATGTTCTGCATTAGTATTCTAAATAATTGCTTCAGAATTATTTCATTCTATTTAATTAAAAATATAATTAGTATGCAGCTATTTCGTTTTATTTATATTTTATTTTTCAAATTTAATATTAGCCACAATTCTTTAAAACATATAAAATTTATATTTAGAGACAATCAAAGATAAAAAGAAAAAAAAATTAAAATTTCTCCTCATGTTTGATTTTACTACATAAAATAAAAAGAAAATAAAATTTAATAAAAATAAATAAAAAATTACATACATTTTAAAATATTTAATTTTCATATGATGAAATTAGATAAGTTCGAAGTAGAATATAAAATAATTTATTTATTTTATTTATTTAATAAAATAAATAATATTTTATTTATTTATTTTTTATTTATTTATTTTATTTTACTTTCTATTTTCTTTCTTTCTTTACATTTTCTTAAACGTTCTGAACCCAAACATAATCTAAAAGTGTTGTAAACAAAGCAACCTTAAATTATTGAACCAAAGTATGATAATTTCTGAACTTAATATTTCTTGCGTTTGTATGCTTGTAGCTTAATTTCTAAAGAAGTTATTAACATATACTTCAAATTCCCGTAGAATAGTAGTTGATTGTCTAGTCTTGTAAATTGCTACATGTTTTGGAGTACTAGTGATATAGTGCATGACTCAAATTTAAGTATTCTTATAAATTAAAGCTAATAATAATTAGCAAAAGCTAAAAAGAAGTTAATTATGAAATACCCCCTCCTTAGTATACCATCAGGAAATCTTCTTTGCTTGATCAAGGCCTCCCTCGCCTCTCTACGCAGCCGGCTTCAATTTTCTTCATAATCATACTTGGTGGTGAATGCTTCTCCAAAGCTCCTCTTTGTTTCACGAGGACATCAATGGATCGACATGGTAGAAAATTGGCAATACTATTTGCCCATATTCCTTTCTACACTCCATGATCTTTGCAAGCTCCTCTAAACATCACCTTGAATCAGCATAATTTTGAGAGAAAAAAACAATGTAAGATCTTGATTCTTCAATAGCTTTTAGAATCTCAGGCTGAATATCTTTTCCTCTCCTAAGTTTGTCATCTCTGAAAGTTGTAATGCCTCTTCGAACAAGATTAGTATAGAGGTGATCGGTGAAATTGTCGCGGGTGTCTTCCCCTCAAAAGCTCAAGAACATGTCGTAAAGGCATCTACGCATGGAAGGAGAAGGATCATACGCCATTTGAGCCATTGTGGAAGCCATTTCCGGCGAGGCTGAGTTTATGCCAAAACTATTTAGACAATCTTCAATTGAATTATTGTGTCTCTGTTAAACAGGAGAAGAAAAAAAAAGATGATTATGATATTAATGGTCAATGATAAAGGAATCGTATAATTAGCAGTTGAGGAAGGGACCATGAAATTTGCAGGAAGGAAGGTGGGACTTGTAAAGGAAGCAAAAGAACCTTTTTCCTTTACTTGCATTCACACTGTTCCTTTCGTGATAGGCATCCATTAAAATGGGCTCCCCAAACTTTTGTCGGTTTTTAACTTCCATTATGATTGCACTTCAAAATACATGGAAGTGGAAGTAAAACATTAATGAAAATTTCAAGAAAATATATTCATTTTCTTTGTTTTGATATTTATATCTATCATTATCTTTCATATACGAAATTGAATTCATAATCATTGTCTATTGATAATTTCTTAATTATTTGACTTAATGGATCCTTATTAACCAATAATATTATCACTACTGCCTAGAACCATTTTCCTTTTCTTGCATTCACACTATTGCCTTTCGCCTTCGCATTTATTCATATGGGCTTCCCAAACTTTTTTCGGTATTTTACTTCAAAATACATGGAAATGGAAGTAAAACATTAATGAAATTTCAAAGAAAGTTACATCACAATTTGAAAGGAAAATAAGAATGAAAATTAAAAAACAAAAGTCTTTGGGGGTATCGAGTGACTTCTCCACGCCTTATTGAAAAATTGTAGATGTTAGGGATGACAATTTTTACTCATACCCGACAAACCTGCCTCATTCTCACCCTTTTGGTTCCCAGTTTTTTGTTATAAAAAATACAAAAAACATAAAATAAAAAAAAATACTAAATTCAAATTACATATGATTTTAGCCTATCACTTGTAAGCTAGTGAGGTAGAGTACTCAAATTCTAAAAAAGATGGGATAACTAAAGTGTTTATCTACAAAACAATAACAGTTTCCATTTAACACAAAAATGATGATGTCTGTGTATTAAAAAATCTGAATAAAAAGCATCATAACATTTGCTTTAAGTTTCGTTGAAAACGAGTAATGTTGAAAAGTTAGTAAGAGTATGAAAGGGCCGGTCAAAAAGTAATGACTAGGACAGTGGGAGTGGGAGACTAAAAACAATAGAAGAAAAGAGCGACCAAATAATTCAATAGTTGTAAAACCTGAGAAAATTCAAATTTTCTAAGAAATGGTAAAACGTAATTTCGGTTTAAAATCTAGATTTTTTCTAGATCTCGGATGATGAAAAGGACTTTACCGTTGAAATTGTCTTACAAAATCTAACTACCACGTCGAATTTCATCAAATTCCGAGATAGTTGGAATTTTACATTTTTTAAGGTACTGAGGGTAGCACGGGGCACTTGGCACGTGTTGAGTGGCTCATAATGCGCCACGTGTCAAGTGTAGAATGAGTCAAACAAAAAACTCAATTGAATTACGAGACATGTGTGTCGCATTATGATTGGATAGGAATCAAAGGTAGATGGATAAATGGATAGAGAGAGGGGTAATCGAGGAGCGATAAGGTGATGACATATGGAATGAGAGGACATCCCACTCGGCCGATCTTGGACCAGCGGGTGGGATGGGAGAGGGAGGAAAAGAGAAGGAAAGAAGAGAGTTGTAGAAACAGGCTCTACCTTCTCTCTAAATTTTTAAACGATCGGGCCAGAGTAGTTCGGGCGAACAGGAGGAAAAGTTTATCCTTGCAACTAGAGCTTCGCATCGAGACCAGGATTGGGGAGTTTGGCAAACTCTAAGAGGTAGGGGTCCTACTTGGTTTAGTCTTTGGCTAAGAGCCATCCAAATGGTTGGTGTATTTGGGGTCGGAATGGCCGTGCATTTCAATCAGATTTAGAATTTGAGTCTTTGGGGTTTAGGAATTTGTTTTCCCGACGATCTGGGCCCCGGGTATTTTAGGCAATTCAAAATGAATTGTCGGACCATTGATTTGGCCCATGTGTGCTGTTTATTGTTATTGCTAAAGGTGAATAATATGTTGGTTTGTGTAAGTATATTTAGTATATGCATGTTGATATATTCACATGAATTAGCATGAAATGTATGCCATTTCATATGCATGGGGACACCGTCGAGCAGTGGTGTAAGTGCATGACATGGTTTGGAGGGTTGACCAATAGTGGCTGATGGGTATGCCCACTACAATATATCGGAGGGTTGTCCACATAATTATATATCGGAGTATGTCCACTAATATATATCGGAGGGTTGCCCACAAGTAAAACAAATATCTTTGTTTTGAGAACGATTTTTCATACATGGCAAATTACATGTGTGAGGTAGTCGGTGAGGACTCGAGGCATGGGACGGGGCATGTAGACATTCAAGTAGGGATATGCATGATTTACTTGAATGTTTGTGTGGTTGCCATTGCATGAGAACTTAGGTGGGGAGTAACCCATGTAGGAAAATTCAACTACTAGGCACTGCTCACCCCGTCATGGGTATAACAATTTCAGGTACTGAAGGTGCATAGGGATGGAACACATCCGAGGACCTAGTAGCAAAGAAAAAGCCAGATTAGGCCTCATTTTGTATTATGTAAATTCTGGGTAGAAAACCCAGTTTTTGTATTGTGTAAAGAACAAGGAGTTGTAATTAAACTCTTTTTTGTATAATAAATACATTTTGGCAAGTTTTCTAGGCTCAAATGGCCCTTGTAGTCATAAGGCTAATTTCTATTGGTTTTACAGTATGTAGAACAAAAAGAAAAAGTGCATGTGATCAAATGGGGTGGGCTACTGCCCATTTCCAGTTTTGGGTCGCGACACTGAAGTGGTGTCTCGACAGGAAGGGTGTGTTGTGCATGACGGGGAAGAGCGGCGCGTAATGCGGGCATGCTGGGAGGCTGTCGCGACGGACCTCCTTGGGTGCTGTCGTGGCAGAGGTTTCTGTCGCTGACGAGTTGGCACACCACATTAATCGCTGGCGGGGTTTTAGTTTTGCAATAGGGTTTTGGGCAACTGGGACTTTTGTGTTGTGACATGACTTTTTAGGTCACGACAGCGACACTTCAGTGTGGAACTGAAGTCTGTCGCGACAGAGTTTTCTTTGTCGCGATAGGGTTGGTTGTTCGGTGTCGCGGCGGTGAGCTTGTGGGCGATTAATGGGTTGCAAGTGAGCTCCCGGCGTGCACGACAACGGCGCCTTGTGCCTGGGATGAACTCCACTGCGACGATTGCATAGTGTTGTGCACTGTTTGGGGTCACTGTTCATGAACAATGTCACGAACACTGTTCATTAGCATTGTTTAAAAAAAAAGTACAAAAAAAAGGACCCTCGGGATTTAGGGCGTCACAATAGCAACTTTGTTTTTTTCTTAGGATTGTACAACATTATCTTTTACTTTATTCCTTCCTTTAGATAATTTAGAGTGGTAAATTTGACCACGACCACAGACCTAACCACGGTTTTGCGAGTATGGGTTGAATATAATCGTGTTTGGTCATATTCATGTGACCAGCCTACTGCGTTTAATAAATAGGTCATATTTGTGTTGACTTGCCGAACAATTTAACTCGTTTAATTATTATATTAATTAATTAACTATTTAATAGGTTATTTTATTAAATATAGATTATTAATTATAATTCATATTATTTTAAATAATAAAATTAATAAACATGTTTAATTTATTAAGTTATTTTGTGTTAAACATGGATGATTAATTATAATTCTTATTATTTTAAATAATCAAATTAAATGAGTCATATTCGTGTTGACCTGCCTAACACGATAATAAATGGGTTGGGTTTGGGTTAGCGAATATTGACATGTTTATTATTCGTGTCGGGTTTGAGTTGACGAGTGTGCGTCCGTCAGTTGGCAGCGACCACGAACCACGGCCTGTGGACGAAGTGCGCTTTACTAAAATAATTAGTTGTCTACCATTATTGAGGGTAAAGGTGGAAATAAACCGTTGCAACTAACTCCCTCCGTTCTTTTTTTAGTTGAATTAGTGCCCGACGTTTGCATTCATAGCTTTAATTGATTCTTGCTGTAACTAATTTTGCCACATCGGCCGAGTGGCCAACTCTATTAAGTGCGACGTGTACTTGAGATATACTCTATCATCTTAAGATGGTGTCGCATTATGAGATCCAGTTCCTTTCTCATATCTCTTCTCCTCTCTCCCTTTTTCTTTCTCTCTCCTCACTTCTTTGAAACCACCATGATCCAACCAACCCCAACATAGTTGGTTAATCCCCACCCATTTAAAAAAAAAATTATTTTAATTTTTAAAATCTACTCAATAAAAGTCAACATTTTTTAATTTTAAATAAATCAATAGATAAATATTTATTTTAAAAATTCAACGTTTAAATATTTATTTTAAATATAAATATATTTTATTTTATTTTTTATTCATTTTATTTTAAATATAAATAAAAGAAAATATGCTAAAAAAGTGAAAAAAAAACAAATACATTGAAAATTAATAAATTATTTTAATATATTTCTTTAAACCTATTTCACTCTTTTTTCATTCTTATATGAAATAATAATATTTTAATAAATAAGTAAATTAATAAAAAATATTTACATGTTTCAAAAAAATATCAACTTTGTGTGAAGCGGGTATCGTGGTCATGGCAAATCTGAAATAGTTTCCCCATTCGGAATTTATTTATTTTAAATAAATTATTCTTTATATTTAATACCAAATATTTTCAAATGATTATTCATATTTGTAACATGCATTTAAAACATCATAAAAAAATTTAGTAAAAATACATTATATTTGATTTATGAAAATATATAAATAAAAGAAAATATGTAAAAAGATAAAAAAAATAACAAATACATTGAAAATTAATAAATTATTTTTATATATTTACAGCAGCTTATTTCACTCGTTTTTCATCCTTATATGAAAAATAATATTTTAATAAATAAATGAAATTAATAAAAATATTTATATGTTTCAAACAAATAAAAAAATTGTATGTAAATTCAATTTTGAGTCTAATTCAAATGTAAGACTTATATGTCAACTTGATCATGTTTATAATATGGAAACATGAAATGAAATAGGATTTTACATACCTCCAGCCATTGAATTCCTGAAACTCTGATATTCAAAACCTCAGAACTTTAAATTTTTCCTTACACTTTACTCTCGCTAATTTGATGGTATTCTTGATGAGATGTTTTTGTTGTTGAGTGGCAGGAGAGGACCTAGATATATTTATAGATTCTCCCCGTCAAGAATCGCGTCTTTTATGAACCGTCGCCTTTGAAATTCAAGTTTTAGAATTTCAAAGTTCCAAGCGTTGCACCGAGCTTGAGAATCTCACATTCTCTACTTGGTGCAAAAGTTAATCAAATTCTTTGAGTAACAAATACATGAGTCATAGAGATAGGTCCTCCGATAATGAGTTTTATCAACTATGTATCCTGATACTTTGCTTCTCAAGTACTTAATGTGAGCTAATGAAAACTTAATGGAATAAACCTTATGTTTATTCTAGGTCCAATGAAATATATTTTCTCAAATGAATTAAAGTGCACATGAAAATGAAAATAATGAATGCTTAAATTTCATAAAGTGAATGTATATATACAATTCCTGAGAGGAAGCAATCCCCATTTGTCCACATGATCCTTGAATTTCATTGGTGGCTGCGCTTTAGTCAAAGTCGGCCAATCATCAACTCAGTACTAATATGCTCAATGACCACTTGCTTTTCCTTAACATGTTCTCTAATGGCTAAGTATTTGATGTCGATGTGCTTGCTTCAAATCCCACTTTTGTTATTCTTAGCCAAGAACACTGCAGTTGAGTTGTCACAAAAAATCTTTATGAGGCCTAGAAATAGAATCCATAACTCTAAGCTGAAATGGAAACTCTTAAATTGCACCTTGTGAGGTAGCTTGAAACAAGATCTGGTCGGCTTCCATGGTAGGAAGTGGCAATCAGTCTGTTTGACACTTTTCCAAAAAACGACTCCACCGGCCATAGTAATGAATATGTACAGGATGTTGATTCGAGAATCAACCTGACCCGATAAAGTCTGCATCGAGAATGTGACCGGATCAAGTTGTCCAGATGCGTCTATATAAACATATAATCTTTAGTTCCTTGTAGATACCTTATGACTTTCTTTGCGATTCTCGGTGGTCCATACTAGATTACTTTGATGTCGCCCTAACACTCCAGCTGCGTATGCAATGTCGGGTCTTGTACAAACTGAGCATACATAAGGCTTCCAACTCTTGAAGCATATGGAATATTCTTGTAGATTCATTTTCTAAATCATTTTCGGGCATTGATTTAGACTTAACTTATCGCCCTTCATAATGGGCAACACTTGGTGAAACAATCCTTCATCGAAATCTCAAAATTTTATTTGATATAGGTTTCTGTGATAGACCCTAAAATACCACGAGATCTATCTCTATGGATCTTAATGCCAATGACATAAGATGCCTCACCACATATCTTTCATATCAAAGTTTTTTGGAGAGGGGTGTTTCCTCCGTACATCATTCCCCTTATCATTGGTTGCAAGTAAAATGTCATCCACGTATAAAACAAGGAAACAAGTTTTACTCCCACGACCTTACGGGTATACATTGATCATGGGGTTTCAATGAAACCAAATGAAGTAATTACTCCATGGAATTTATGGCTACCAAATTGACGGAGAGCTTGTTTCAAGCCTAGTATCATGGATTTCTTAAGCTTGCCAGGCCAAGTGCTCACCTTCTGAAGAGAGCAACCGGGTTGTTTCATGTATACCTCCTCTTCTAGATCAGATTTAAGAAATCTTTTGTTTTCACATCCATTTGTTTGCAACTCCAAGGTCTAAGTGTGCAACTAATGCTAAAATATCCAGAAGAGAATCTTTCTTGGATACGGGAAAAGGTCTACGTATGTCGTTATAACTTTTGAGGTAAATCATAGCAACAAGTCTCGCTTTATATCTTTCAATGTTGCCTAAGGAGTCTCTTTTGGTCTTATAGACCCATTTACAGCCTATGGCCTGCACCCCTTTAGGCAACTCTACAAGGTCTCAGACTTCGTTGCTTTTCATGGAATCTAACTCATCCTTCATAGCATTATACCCTGGTCGGACTCGTTACAACTTATGAAAACCTTGTGAAAGGTTTTGAGATCATTTTCGGCTCCAATATCGGTTCTTGTAAATACACTATGTAATCACTAAGAATCTGCCGACTTCCTTCCCACGAGTAGATCGTCTTAATGTTGGACCATACGCTCCTGGAGGGCTTGTGTAGTTCAATTGTTTGTTCGAATTATAAGGTAATTCCACGAACTTGTTGATCCTCTTTGGAAGGTTCTCGGCTATTTTGTGGAACCCCATTGATTGGTTATTTCAGCACTAATTGGAACTTGAGTGTGATGAACTATAACAATCTCATATGACGTGGAAGGTTGAGTTTCTATATGATCGTGAAGACAGAGATTAAATCCTGAATCGATCCCTCCATTTGATCATGTCATTTTCAAGAAACTTGGCATTCCTTAATTACAATCCTAGTTGAATGAGATGGATAGTAAAATCCTATAACCCTTAGGCGTTTTAAGCATTAGCCCGATAAAACCACTAAGTGTCATGGGTATAATTTCTTCTCATGTGGATTATATATTCTCACCTCGGACGAGACTGACCCCCAATGCGTATGTCGCGAGCTCGGTTTCAAGCCTTATATTTCAAAGGTGTCTTTGGGGGACGACCTTAGTTGGAACACGGTTTAATATATGCTAGCGTCTCTTAAGTTCGGTCGAGTCCACAAAATTGAGGAAGATTGGAGTTGCTAAGCATACTTTCATACCATGTCTACTAAAGTTCGATTTCTTCTTTACTGTACCATTTTGGTCAGGAGAACCCGGGCATAGTGTGTTGGAGCGATTATCCCATGCTCTTGAAGAAACTTTGCGAAAGCCAGAGGTCTTTATCCGTTACCGGTGTCTATATAGTATTCACCACCTCCTAGTAGATCTCACTATGTCTGTATTTGCTTCCCGCATTGGTTCTCAACCCATTTAAGTTTTGAAGGCATCGATGCTTCTTACTTGTTATGAAGCAAGTATATCATATATAGAGTGAGTAATCATCGATGAGCGATGAAATATTTTGACCGAGGCATATCCATATCTGGACGGCATATGTCGATATGTATGATTTCTAATATGTTTGAACTCTGAGCATGCTTCTTAGACTTGTTTGTCTGCTTTCCCTTAATACGGAGTCCACCTGAGTCTCAAAATCGATATAATCTAAAGTCTTGAGGTACTCCGTCTTTTACTAATCTCTTAAATTCTATCTATGGAGATGTGACCTAATCTCAGATGCCATAACATAGAAGAATCCTCATTAATATTACACCTCTTAGTACCAATATGAACATGCAAAGGTATTAGTGGCTTCGTTAAGTAAACAAATTCTATATGAATATCTGCTAAAATACACATTAAATATTATTTTGATTTATAAAATAAGTTAAATACATTGTCTTGAAAAGTAGAAAAACCTAATGGAACAAGTCTGGCAATCAAGTTTCGTGAAACTTAGTACATAAAAGGTCCTTTCAAAAACTAAAACAAAGCCATTGTCTAATGTTAATGTCGTATCGGAATAGCCTCCGCAGGTGAGCCATCTTGTTGCACGATGAATCTTGAACTCATTTCAACGGCTTCCTTAGGTTTGCATACCTATGAAGTTTGCAATATGGATTGTAGAACGAGAATCAATCCACGGTGTTAATATTAACATTAACATATTAGATTCATATGAACAAAGGATGATATATTACCTTTCTTCTCAAACCCTTTATGAATTTAAGACGATCTTTCTTCCGTGTCCTTTCTTTTTACAAAAGAAACACTTATTTTCCTTCTTGATATCGGCGGTGGTATTTCTACCTTTCCCCTTCGATTTGATTTAGAAGTGTAAGTCGAGATGTATCATTCCTTTTGTTTTTAAAGTTTGTGACATGCACTTTCACCTAATTCCATCAGAACCTCTCTTAGCTGCCCAGACACACATGGTCATTAATTTGTTGATTGACCATTTGTCCTTATGTGTATTATAAGAGATCTTAAAGGTCCATTGATGGGGTAGAGTGTTGAATAAAGTGCACTAGAAAGGAATCAATATCATCCGGGTTTCTTAGAAGTTGAGCCCATGATGTCCCTAAGTTTGCATGATGTGCTCACCTTGCACCCTAACGCTTGTGATCTGAATGGAAGGAAAATTTCATTATCGAGTACTTGCTAAAGCTTTGTGCGAAGTGACAAATTGTTCTCCAATGGCTTTAGCAAATCATGGACCTTATGTGTGCTCAACGTGGAGACCCCCCCAATACCGGCCCGGTGATTTTTGTCTATGAACATTACGAGTCGATTCAGTTTCTCCCGTCGCTCATATAGCGCAACTTGATGGAGTGTGCTTTCTTACATCATACAGTGGTTCTAATTTCCTTATGGCAAAATCGATGTCCATATACCTAAATGAAGGAGAATCCTTTCTTTCCATATTTTGTAGTTGTCACTAAGTTACGGAATGTACGAGTGCGTGCTCAGTGTAACTAGCGAGTTGAGAAAGCTGTAAAAGGTCAAAGCTTATGTTAGATGTGAGGCAAGTATTGCTAATTGCATTATTATTCACCGATGTAAGCCATGCGCTAAACTATATCTAATTTAATAAAGATTACTGTGAAGCGAAATCTTTACTTAATTAGTTATTTCTTTATGATAGAAATTGTAAATTATTTAATTTTGATGGGTGAACAACTTTATGAAGCAGATAGGTAGCCATTTATATACACCGGAAAGTCCCGGGTAAGTGGAGAAGTCCTGGCGGTCCCTCGCCAAAACCGTAACCTTGAGAACAACTTTATCACTTTTGTCGAGAGCTTTCTGAAACGTGTATAGTGCTATGATCTGACCCAATGTTCAGGTTCAGAAACAGTATATAATTTGCATTTCTATCCTTAAAGACAAAACTACCAAAATTATGTATCAATTCATAGTTCTGTGGGTAGGTGTAAGAAAATAATTTAGCATCTCATCCTAATTAATTATATAAATATAACAAAATTTCACGTAGGATAAATTTTATTATAATAAGTATAATTAATTACAAGTTATCTCATTCTTTATGTGATCTTAACTTAATAAATAATTTTATTAATTAAAAGAATCTGTAGCTGTTATAACTAACAAATTATTTTGATCACTTGGACATTTTATAAGGTTTTAGTTGTGCTTTCTAAATTAGGCACTAAACTTAAGTTTTATGTATAATATCAAATTTTATTTGAATAGCATAATTAAACACTCTTATTATGCTATAAAAATTGTATAATTAATCATAATTGTACACAATTTGATTTCATACAAAGAATCAAAGCATAAATAATATGTTCATGCATGAAAGCCTTAAAATTTATACTGAATTTTATTAGCATTATTTTTAAATAAACATGATTTGAGCAATTAATAAATAATGCTTAAACATGTAATAGTCTGAGCGTATAAAATTAAATATATAAACACTTTAACACACAAGCCCAGTTGGCTTGGTGGAAGAAAATAACTTAATTGAACTGCTTTCTTTCGTAGGTTCAAACCTTAATAACAACACCTTTTTTTTTTTTTTTTTTTTTAAGAATATAAAGCTTGCGAGAAAATCGAGGCGGAGTGTAGTAACACGATCACCAAATGTAAGACTTATATATCGACTTGATCGTGTTTATAATATGGAAACATGAAATGAAATAGGATTTTACACATCACATGGTAATTTCTGAATTCGCAGGCTACGTGTGAGAACCTCGAGAGCTTTAAACTTTTCCCTTGCTTTACTCTCGCTAATTTGATGGTATTCTTAAAATGATTTGTTTTTAGTGAAGTAGCAAGAGAGATTACTAGATATATTTATAGATTCTCGTGAGAATCGCGTCTTTTATGAGCCAATGCTGACTTTGAAATTGAGTTTTAGAATTTGGTTAACATTGCACAACCCGGAATCTCATAAATTCGATTTATTTTTAATTTATATCCTATAACTGAATATATTTTAAAAATAATTTATTTATATTTTAAAAATAAATGTTGAATTTTTATTTAGTAGATTTTAAAAATTAAAATTAAAAAAAATTAAAAAATTGGTGGGACTTGACCCGGCTAAGTGTTTGGTGTGGGGACAAGGGGCTAGGTGGGGGTTAGGTTAGGGTAGTTCCAAAGGGTGTTTGGGGTGAAGAGAAAAAAAAAATTAGATAGGAGAGAGGAAATGGATCTTATAGTGCTGCAACATCATCACTTAATGGAGCTAATATCGGTCATTAGCTGACGTGGCTAAATCAGTTATGACAAAGACCAATTATAGCCAAAGATGCAAACAGAGTTAATAATTGCCGTTAGCTGACGTGGCTAAATCAGTTATGAAAAAGACCAATTATAGCTAAAGATGCAAACGTCAGGACAGATTCATCTAAAAAAAAGCAGAGGGGATTAGTTGGACTTTTGTGAAAACCTGAGGGGGTTAGTTGCACCGTTTCCCCTATTATTGAAGATTCTTATAGACTTTCTTTAGTTAAAAGAGGAAGTGAGAGTTAAGTCACATTAGCCCCATTCCCAAGGTTTATTTAGAATAGATATCTCACTTGTCTCGTTTAAGAAATTAAATAAATAAATAGGATAGATCGTTGTAAAAAAAAAAAAAGATAGACAAAAAACGATGGTGAACAAAGATAGGATTCCAAACCCACCTAGCCAACCTTTTAAGAAAATAAAATGTTTTGAAGGAAAATGCTTTAATATATATATATAATTACACATTATCTTACAAATATTATAGATTTGGAAATAATTCTAAAACTAGTAGATTTAAAAATATATGTACATTTTTTTAAATTTCTATTTTTGCTAGTTTTTCCAATGATTAGGAATTTTCAAGAAATCTTCCATCTATTTTGCTTTAACTTTTCTTTTATTAGGAATTTGATGGAAAGTTGCGAGAGATTTCTAAGAAATGTTCACATATATATTATATGCACTCAAATTTCAAAAGAAAACCCAGGGAATTATTTCTTATTAACATTCCACATCTACGTTAGTTTTTTTTAACTCTCAAATGACTCAAGCTAAGGTGAAAAAAAATTTGTTTTCATTTTAAAAATAATTATATTGGGATACATATCAAAATCAAAAGGATTCAAACACAAATTGAAAAGAAAAAGAAAAGAAAACCTTTAGCTTAAATGGAAATAGATAAGAAATTTCACAAAATTTTCCTGAAATTTTCTTAGAAGGGGTAAGAAAACTAAAAAAATACACATATGAATAAAAATTAAAACTACCATAAATAAACATTTTATAAATCATTTACATTTATAAACCAGCAGCAACCACCAAACATCTATCAAACTTCAAGTGCTTGCTGGTAATATACCACTAATACACAACCCAAAACATTTCTAGATTTATGACCGTATATTATGCTTGTGCCATTAACCAATTATAGATATTGTCAGTTTTGGTAGAAAGGGTCTTCTGACTTTAAAAGAAAACGTGTCTTAGGTTGAGAGGTCAATCTTATATAGTGTCGAAGTTTACCACGTCTCCGTGTGGGATGTGACAAACACCCCCTATGGGATTGTGAGACAAAACGGATAAACTCGCTACGGAATCGATGGAACATACATGCACACATAGGGATCGGGATGACTCACGATCACAGATTTGGGGCACTGTGGCATTAGATATTATGCCTTTGAGTCAAAAGGACCCTCAAGACTTAAGCAACGTCTACTAAATTTAGTGAACTGTATATAATGCCAAAAAATTTCTCGCATATCTGATATCGATATGTTTCCACAATGTTAGAAATTAAATCATTTTGCCAAAACAACACTAAATCAATTTAAGGAAAGAAACAAAAGCAGCACACAGCTTACTGAGAGTTTGACATGGGTAGATTTGAGTGCACATCAATTATTTAATCTTTAGTAGGGGTAAAAAAGGTTAACCTAATGTACCCAAACTGAATGGATGAAGAATAAGATCAAAGTCGGATTACTAAAAGTGCTTTGTCTTAAGAGTTGCTACTATTTCGGGCTAAAAATCAAAGAATGAATAAGCCGAAAGTTGAAGCGGACTCCAAGTTGATTAGGAATTGTATGAACAGAAGATGTAAGGCTCCTTGGATGATATGGTACTTAGTATTAGAAATATGTCATTGCACGTTATATGCTCCAACACAGGAGCTAAGTTTAGTCTTACTTTTAGAGAAGGAAATAAAGCAGTTGATCATTTAATCAAGATTAGGTATGCCATAAAAGAGAGGAAGATCCGGTCTAGTAATTACCCAATGGATTTTTTTTAGGATTCTGTTTGGAGAAATGATTGGGAATTTTTGGCCAAGGTGGAGTTGTTAACTTATAATTGGCAAAAACAAATGAGGTAACACTCAGAAGCAACCTTAGCATGCAGGGAATATACTAAGTTAGCCTGAATTGGGGTACAAAACAAATGAAACGTGCAAGAACATGCAATTAAATAAAGTAGCTAGCATAGCCAAGTTTGATGCATTTTATCAAAAAATAAGGTTTGAATTGGAAAATCATGCATTGCCTCCATGAATTGGTACTATTATTTTACTTTTTGTAAGCACATGAAAGCATAAGTTATTGGTCATGAAGTGTCTTGCTTTCTGCAGTTTGTTCTTTTTCTGAGTCATGCTCGGCTTTAGTTGACGTGAATATCATTCATAATGATGAGCTCTGAGCAGTTAATGGTGCTGCTTTGGATGATGAAATTCCAAACACTATAAGAATGTTTTATTTGTATCTGATTGAAACTTGACTGTGAGTAACTTCTACCTCTAGCACATCCCTTTATATATGTGCACATGTGGGGTCATGGTTCTTCTAAGCAACACTGGAGGCTTCTCAGACTATTAGGTAATTTATGGAGCTTTGGACAGTTAAAAAGAAGAAGAGTATGAAGACATGTCAAATTACCAAAGCAGTTTGGAAGAGTCTCAAGGCTATCACAATTGCTCAATTCCAACCATGTAAGACCTTTCAAATGTTCAATTGATGATGGAAGCTCCTCCTATACCTCCACTTACATAAAGTTGTTTCAAATGTTCCATATCCTCCATAGTCTCTCCCAAAAAGCCTCTAGATTTGAACAACCACTAAGAGAGCAGGATTTCAACTTGTAATTACCACTTGGAAGACTAGTCAAATTTTTGCAGTCTTCTAGCTCTAAGCTTTGGAGTTTAGTGAGATGACCTATTGAACAAGGTAATTCTTTGATATCGCTCTTGTCTAGAGAAAGGCTATCAAGTCCAGTGAGGTGACATATCGAGCTGGGTAGTTCTTTAATAGCAGTCCCCACTTGCAGAAAGACGAACTAGCCTCCCCATATTCCTTTGGAACTCAGGAAGCTTCTCTAAGTTTGAGCAATCCTTGAGATAGAGAGTTTCAAGGGCCCTCAAGCATCCTATACTATTTGGGAGCTCCTTAATGGGAGTTGTGAGTACCATGGCTTTTGGGCCTAAAATCCACTACTCAGCGGGCGAAGCACACATGCGGGCCCATCGCTTGATTCAAATCCCAATATGTCCCAAGCGATGTACATGAAACCATACGGGATCCATTAATACAGGAAAGACTTACACCCAGTCTAAAATCCTGAGTCTCCTAGTCGGTCGTCCTACCACTTACATGATATTTATCCACGGATCTCTCAATCCGGTACATTGTGAGTTCCATAGCAATTTAAAGAGAGTTTTCGGGGAAAAAAAGTTCAAGATGGATCAGTGGCCCGGTATCATGGTCAATACTTGTTATATATATATGTTGCTTTGTCTTTAACATTGTGAAAATATTATATAATGTCTACTTGTTATCCTAATATCATGGCATAAATCCAATAATATATAATCTTAAGATTTCTGAAATAGAGATCCTTTATAAATATCCCGCCAGTTCTTGGTTCGATAAATCAAATTCTTTGTTGTTTTGTTTTTCGCTACACTCCTTCACGAGGATCTTAAAGAGGGTTTGCTAGCTTAACAATAACCATAAGTAACTTGTAGAAGAATAAGCCAATGTAATCAAACAACTGTAGATGGCTCATCATACTTAAGAGGGTGGATTCCATCTTGATAGCCATGTTATCAACTCATTGTTTAATTAATTTCCATTTGTTTTCCAGAAATATTATTGGAGACGGGACCACCACAGACTCAACACAGTATCATCCTTAAGGAAACAACCAGGTATAATCATCTCATAACCAACCAATTTTTTTTTTTTGTCTCACTTCATATTACGTTCCCTGTCTCATCTTTTCTTTTTCATGGTTATTTTTTCTTTTTCTTCTGGTGAATTTTTGCAGGCCCAAACCTAGATCCAGACTCTTCGGAAGGGTTTTTAGTCTTTGACTCATTTGGGACTGGACAACTACCTCCATGTCCCATTGTATATATTAATATTTTTTGTGTAGCTATATCAGCATATATGGGCCATTTGTAGTTAATTGTTTTTAATGGATTAATTTAATTCAGTTTTGTTTAGTAAAATATCAAAGGAAATTATTATTTCATTGATATCATCAACATAACACCCAATCTATCAAGTTGAATATTTATGTTTCACTAAAAAGGATTTTTTGACAATTATAATGTATTATGTCCCTCAAATTAAATTAGTATAACATGAATTATGTTACCAAGTCATGGAAAAAAATATTTGAAAATTTCAATTTTCGTAATTCTATTTATTTTAAAATAACATCCCAAAATATTTTAAAATATTTATAGCATGTATGAAGATAGCTGGGTGTTTGGCCTGCCTCAGCCGTGGAGGTGCTTTGTGCAATGCAGGACACCCTATAGCTGCAGCTTGCACTTGACCCCGACTAAAGAGGTACCCTATGGCCACGACTGTGAAAAAGAAAAGCAAAAGGGGGAAGGGAAGGTGTGCGTGGAGAGAGAGGAGGGGAAACCAGAATAGGAGAGAAAAAAAACAGAAACAGGGAGAAAAGAAAAACAATAAGGAAGAAGAAAAGAGAAGAAAAAGGAGGAAGAAAGAAAAGGAAGAGAGGGAAAGGAAAGAAGAAAAGGAAGGGTGCCGAGCAATGAGTAGACCGGGATCAAAGATACGAACTACCTAAGAGGTGGGTTTCCTCTACTCCGGTTCATTTCATAGGAAGTGTGTAGGGCGTAACAATTTCGCCCACTTCGGGAGTAAAGTTATTTCGTGTAGCCTATTTTTGGTTGTGGGACGGTCATGGACCGAGTATATGAGTTCCCAGGACCATCGAGGCCGAGCATGGCATCCCGGAACTGACCAAATCTGAGCAGAATGACAAACAAGGGTATACCCGAATTTCCATACCACCCTTGCGAATCAGCAACGCCAACTTTGGACGGCCATAACTTTCCCGTCCGATCTCCGATTTGTGCGTTCTTAGACTCTATGGAAAGCTTGTAGAGTCTAAATTTTAATAAGATGAAGTGCTCAGCCAAATCGTGGGATGACGATGAAATTGGAGTCACACGGATAGTTGAGAGCAGTCCGTTCTAGTTCGGAACCACATTTTGGAATCGGGTTGTATCTGAAATGCTCGGGGCTGCGTTTGGCCTGAGCAGGAAATTACGTGTTGAATTTTTGTGTGATATTTACAAATGCTTGAATTTTTGGACTAAGTCTAGATTTTCAGAGGCCAAGTATGGCCGGATTTATGGCCGGGAATGGCTAATGTGTGTTATTACTGTAAATTGAATAATATGTTAATGTGGCAAGTATACCTTGATATAGGATAAAAATGAAAATAATCATATGCATTAGACATAACATGTAATGTGTGATTTATATGTTGCATGTGACACGTAGCGTACATGTAGCATGAAATGACATGCAATGACACTTGCATTGCATTTATGCACGGGGCATCGCATGACATGGGTGTGAGTGCATGGAAATTATCGACCATGTGTTTGGGGTTCGATGGTACATCAAGAATGCAAATGATTCTCGGAGACTGTACATCCTTTATATATATATATATATATATATATATATATATATATATATATATATATATATATATATATATATATATATATATATATCGAGCTATCCTACTTCATAGAAAGAAGTAGTTTTCAGAGATTATCCATAGTACTTCTCAGAGATTGACCAAAGTACGTATCGGAGATTGTCCACAATACTTCTCAGAGGCTAACCAAAGTACTGATCACAGACGGTCCACACTATATTTAGGAGACTGTCCAATAAAAAAATAAAATAAAACAAAAGGATTTTGTTTTGGAAAAAGGAGTCATGGTCCGCCACTGCGGTTTCCCACCCAGCATATGCATGTGTGAGGGAATCAATGAGGACTCGGGATTGGATCATGATTGGTCGCATCTTATGCATGACATGTAGGCATTCAGGTGTGTGATTGTGTAATTGGCATTGCATATGCACTTAGGTGGAGAGTAGCCCTTATAGTAGATATATCTACTGGGCTTTGCTCATCCCGTCATGGGATCACCCTTTCAGGTACATGAGCGGACGACGCTCCTTCTAGGTCGTGAGTGTGGAGAGGGCCGGGTTGTGGCCTTGAACACTATGTTTGTAAAATATATTGGGATAATCTGTTTTGACATATTTTGGTTTGTAAAAGAGTTGTATATCAAACTCTTGTATAATAATATGGGAGGTTGTATGTTTGCAAGAAAAAAATAAAGAAATGAGTCCCTATGAATGGGATTGACCAGTGTGGGCATCAGATCATCCGACGCCCACGAATATTCCGAGGGTTGACGGGTTGTGGTAGAACCCGGATTGGGGCGCCACGGCAGTGTCGGAGCTTACGTTGCGATTACATGGCCAGTGAGTTGGGGTATCCACCGGTATTTTTCGGATATTGGCTTGTCATGGGCGAATTATCCAAGAGTTAGGTATACAAATACCCTACAGGATTAGTGGAGCATGGGTGTAGAACATGGCATTGTGTGCATAAGATTGCTTTTGTGTTCTAATATGTTCCTGAGGAGATGTATTGTGGTTGTGTGAATATATGCATGATAGAATGTGTATAGAAATTGAAGAGCATACTGAGTTATAAGCGTAACCTTAGGGGTTCGGTAAAAACGTAACCTTAGGGGTTCGGCAAGCGAATAAGCATGATTATGTAGGAATGGTTATTTATTAGTGTTACAGCATGCCACACTAATGTGATAAATGAAGGGGATAATCTCAAATTTCTATCTTAACTTGTGTAGATGGCAAGTCGAGGGCGTGAAAGTAGAGGTTGTCCAGAATGATAGTCTACCACCGCTGGTTTGATCAATGACATTTGTGAAATGATGGAGCCGCGCATTTACACCACTATTGCACGAGACTAGTCGGCTCGTGATCGGAGAGATTCAGTGACCTCCAGAGGTTTAGAGCACATCATCCTCCTACGTTCAGAGGGGAAGGGGACCCGGTGGTGGTTGACCATTGGTTCCGGCAGGTAAAGAGAGTTTTGGAGGCTATGGAGATTACCTCCGATGTGACATGGATCCATTTGGAGAAATTTCATCTAGAGTGTGAATCCCAAGTATGGTGGGATTGGGTGAAAACCCCCAGGGATTGGGAGGCCATGACATGGGCAGATTTTTTAGAGCTCTTTATAAGCAAGTTTTTCTTGGTATTGGCTAGGTATGCCAAGGCTCGGGAGTTTCTCGAGTTGAGACAAGGATCCATGACAGTACTCGAATACATGGCTAAGTTCACAGAGTTAGCACGTTTCGGGGATGATTATGTGGCCACAGATATGACCAAGGTCAGGAAATTTGAGGATGATCTAAAGTTGTCCATTCGGGGCAAGATTGTTGGACTTCTCCTGTAGGATATGGACTATATGGTCAACACAACTATGGCTATAGAGATAGAGATTGATGATGCCCGGAGCATCAGGATGCGAGGTCTTGAGTGAAGAGGAAGGAGGATCGGCCTTCTTCGGGCTTGAGGAAAGTAAGAGGACTTCTACTCAGGGACGTCCAGTCTGAGCTGCGACTATCGGGGCTAAGACGGGAGTAGGGTGTTAATGAGGCGGGAATGATTATAATGCTACCATTGTCGATGAGCTGGACATGTGAGACGGATTCCCGAGGCGGGGGATCCTAGAGTTATGGGACACCATAGGCTTCAACAGACACCGTTTGTTCCTTCTTACCCGAGGATGGGCCAGAGGGACTAGTTTCAGGCACAGGATACTACGTAAGTGCCTTCTCAGTCATAGATAGGTCAAAGAGGCTAGAGTATGGGTCGAGGCAGAGGTCAGGGGCCACAAGTCGGCACTTTAGAGACCTATGGGCGTGTTTATGCCATAGTACCACCAGGCCAGGCTGTGACAATCGGAGTCATACGGTATGTTTTTGTTATCTACTTCATGGGCAGATTTTGTTGATTATAGCGCGTCCACATTCATTTATTCTGCGTCGAGTAGAGGAGTTAGGCTTATAGGTCGAGACCTTGGAGAAGCCGTTGTATGTGAGCTCTCCCCTCATAACTAGGGTGAGTATTCAACGGATATGTCGATCACCGGGATTCTACTCACAATGGATTTAAGAGTCTTGGACATGACCGAGTTTGATGTCATCCTCAAGATGGACTGGTTGACGGCACACCGGGTTGTCATCGATTGTGATCGTAGAAGAGTTCTTTTTGCCTACACATGAGATCGTGTGTTGTGTTTTCGGGGTATAAGCACGATGGTTTTGGGAGCGTATGCAGACTCCAGTGGTGCAGGATAGTTGAGTGGTTGGCTAGCAAGCCTTACCCTGGAGGATGAGGTGAGACAGGACGTAAGTCTAGCTCGGGTTGTTTGCGAGTACGAGGATGTTTTTCTGGATGAGTTGCTAGGAATACCCCCATCGAGGGATGAAGACTTCTGCATCGAGTTACATCATGGCACGACGCCTATTTCTATGAGTCCACATAGGATGGCACTAGTTGAGTTGCAGGAACTTAGAGATTCGAACTAGGAATTGTTAAACGGAGGGTTCATTAGACTGTACGCACTTCACCTTGGGGCACTCAGGTGTGTTTGCAAAGAAAGAAGGATAAGACCCTTGTTGTGTATTGACTAAACGGTTGAGCGGGGTTACAATCAAGAAGTCGATATCACTGCGAGGATTGATGATATGTTGATCGGTTGAGTGGCCTTGAGTCTACTCCGAATGAACCGCTGCCGGTTATCATCGAGTTGAGGTTAGGGAGGCGGACATCTAAGGCGGTTCGGGGCGCGGCGTGTGCATTTCAAGTTCATAGTGATGCCATTTGGATTAACGAATGCGCCGGTGGCATTCATGGACCTCATGCATAGGGTGTTCCAGCCCTATCTAGATCAATTTGTGGTGGTCTTTTTTGATGACATCTTGATCTACTCCCAGTCGGAGGAGGAGCATGAGGATCACTTGAGGATTGTTCTCCAGGCCCTCAGAGAACATTAGTTATATGCGAAGTTCAGTAAGTGCGAGTTTTGTCTTACTGAGGTGAGATTTTTGGGCATGTAGTGTTAGCTTCGAGTGTCTCCGTGGACTCGGAGAAGGTCGATGCAGTTATGAGTTGGGAGAGATAGAAGTCAATCTTCGAGATACGTAGATTATTGGGATTAGCAGGAATTATTATAGGAGGTTCATTAGGGGACTTCTCGGGCCGTTTTTTATGTGAGGTTGACCGGGAAGGGGTCGAGGACTGGAGTGGGATGGTGTATTAGCAAACATTCCCGAGGGTGAAAGGAGGCTAACCGGCTCCTATTAGTTGTCGGAGTGGGAGGCTGCGAAACCCAGAGAAAATCTAATTTTAAAATGGGCAAAATAGTAGTTTCGGTCAAAATCGAATTTTCTAGATCTCGAATGTGAAGCAGACTTTCCTTAGTTAGGTGTCTCGCGAAATCTAGTTACCACGTCGAATTTCGTCGAATTCGAACGGTCGAATTTCACATTTTGGTACAGTGTCGGGTGTCATTATGACGGTTGTGAGACATGTGATGTGATAAAAGTCACCTACATGTACCCATGTGACCGCATGTTGCATGAACCAGTGAGGATAGAGATAAATGGCTTAGATTAAGCCATGTGTCAAAAAACCCTTCAAAGTCAAATGAAGGGACAAAAGGAATTAAGTGAAAAGAATAAAATAAAGACAAAAACTTCTTCTTCTCCATTGGAAATTTCAGTAACGTGCAATGAGGGAAAAGCGGATTTAGTGAGAGAAAGTCTAACTTCTCACAGGGTGTTCGACTTCGGATCGTCGATTCTTGTCAGGCCAAGAAGCAAAGTTGATCTACGCTACAAGGGCTAAGCGTGGACACCGATTTTGTGGAGTTTCGACAACTCCAAGAGGTAGGGGTCTTCTCCTACTTGGTTTATTCTTTGGCTAAGAGCCATTTTAATGGATGGGGATTTGTTAAGGCCCGGATGGCCATGTTTTCGGTCTCAAAATATTTGGACCGAGTGGAGAAAATCCCTAGTGTGGCCGTGAACAGTGTCGAGACCTAGGGTTTGACTGTTCATGTGATTTGTGTGTTGCTCGGGTGATTCAAAATGAATTGCTTGATTTGTTTATTAGCCCATGTGACCTAATTTTTGTGTTATTGCTATGCATTGAATAACATGATGTTGTGAGTTAATTTATGTTAGTATATACATGATTTATATATTAACATACAGATTGTTTGGAAATGGCATATTGCATTCCATATGCTATAGGGCACTAGAATGATAGGTGTGAGTGCATGACATGAAAGAAAATAAAAAGGAAAATGGTTGTGAAAGGAATTTCAATGGAAGATTTTTCGGAGAATTGGGTTGGGAATTGTCCAACAATTCACGTCGGAGGAGCCCATGAATTGTTTTAGAGAGTTATCTTATAAATTCGCCTCGGAGGGTTGTCCAATAGATTTTACCGAAACTCGATAGTATGTTTTCGAGAACAAAAACCTTTTGTTTTGAAAACAGTGTTTTTCTCACATTTGGCTTAGGCATGCGTGGGGTCAGTGAGGGCTCGAGGGTGGGAAAGGGTGGGGTCACATTTCTCATCCATATCGTATAGATATTAGTGGGATCATGTATTTGAATGTGTTTGGTTTCCATTACATGTGCAATTAGGTGGGGAGTAATCCCTGTGGGAGATTATCAGCTACTAGGCATTGCTCACCCGTGCGTGGCATCCCCGCTCGGTGAGGAGTGTTCGGGAAGCAGGTGCTCATTAGAGGCCTCTTATGAGAAGAAGCTAAGACATGTGGCTTTGATTGATTATTTTGTAAAACATGTATTAGAATTCTAAATTTTAATATATGTTTGTAGTAAGAGTGATGTAATTAACTCTTGAACTATTGTAATATAGTTGGTTAGATTTTTGGTGAGTATTGAAGTATGGGCTAATGTGGCCATTTTCACTCATGTATAGGTCTCTGATATGAGACACACAGTTTCCCAGAGTTGACGGTGGTTAGCAGGACCCCGAATGGGCGTCCACCGGCTTAGTATCGAGGTAGGTAAATGATTACCTTGGGAGCTCGATGGGTGTGTTTATAAGTATGGTTATGATACCAGCTTCACAGCTTGGTATCAAAGCTAAGGTAAACGATTACCTTGGGAGCTCGATGGGTGTATCCATAAGTTTAGTCCTGATACCAGCTTCACACGACTTAATTATCGGATCTTGGGTATGCGAATGCACAGGGCTTGAGGGACATGGGCTTAGGCCGTAGTCATAAGGTGTAAGAGCATCACGACTTGGGTATGGCTTCTGATGTTGGATACTAGAGTTATAGCTTAGTATCAGTAAGTTAGGTATACGATTTACCTAGGACTTGATGGGAAACGGGTTAGATCATGCATCCTTTGTGTATTTGATGAATTGTTGTGTGATTTGTATGCTTGGTGAGTAGCATAGGAGAAAATGTGGAACATTAGGGTCGAGAAAAACATAACCCCTATGTTCGAGAAAAAGTTTGTTTGAGGAATTTTGGGTAGACTGATCTAGAAATAGCGAAAAAAAAATTAAGACCGGTGCTCGATTTTGAACATGAGCAGTGTTTGTGAAATTACGGAAAATTATTCCGAGTTTTCATAGAAAGTTCATTTAACTCTTAAAATTTTGAGTTAACGCAAATTACGAGTTGTCTAGGCTACTACATCTTAGGAGTAGCAGGGAGGTTACTGGAGGAATAAAAAAAAAATGTGCAGGAGGTAGCTGGATGGGCTACTACCCATTTTCGGTGTTGGGTCATGATCACAGTGGTATGCTCCCGTGACCGCGATAGAACCTGAGCCTGAGCGATGAAACCGAGTTTGTGACACAGTGTGATGCTCAAGCGACATGGCCAACCATAGCGACCCACCTGGCCGGCCTACACGCGAGAGCGGCGATCACGGCGCCTGAGGCCACAGAGTGGGTCACGATACAAAATTTTATATCGTGTCGGAGGGGCGGCCTTTGTGTCGCGACACGGCTCAGCTTGCACTTGGCATGGGTTCTGGGTCACCATACAATTTTTGTATCATGACAGGGGGTCGACCTTTGTGTTGCGATAAGGAACCCAGCGTGTTGCGTCACGACCCGGCGTCTTTGCGATCGGCACCTAGCGTCGCTGCGATACGGCGGCGATGCGGCGCTTCGACCGCGGCGGGCGTGCGCGCGACGTAGCCACGCATCGCGATACAATTTTGTATCGCGACAGAGCTGACCGCAGCGCAACAAGCAGCGTCTTGCGTGGCGTTTCTGATGAGGCGCTGCGACCTGTCGAGGGCCACGACATGACGCCAGTCGCGCCATGGCCCAGCGGCGTCTTGCGCCGGCTGGCGCGATCTTGGCTGACGTCTGCGACTAAGCCTTGGGTGTGTGCACTGTGCACTCGACCCAGTTTTGACTTAGTGCACTATTTACAATCACTGTTTGGATCACTGTTCATGAACACTGTTCACGGGGTTTTAAAAAATAAAAAATAAAAATAAAAATAAAAATAAAATAAAATAAAATTTTGTTGCGTATGATTTAAAATATGGAATTATTGTCTTGCATCACCCATGAATGCATTGACTTTGCGTATGAGAATTATTTTCGGTATACGAATAGTGTCTCGGGGCTGTGTTTACACCTTAGAATCTTGCATTAAAACAACCATTTAACATGTGTAGATGGCTAGTCGGAGAGGACATACGGGTGGTCAAGAGTGCGAGTCGACACCACTGTATTTAATCAATGAGGCCTTTCTTGAGGCGTAGGGATTACGTCGCCGTATCGCCTGGGCAGCATGTCTGATAGTGAGCAAAGTGGGCGAATGACCTCGGCGTTTAGAAGCACATCATTCTCCATTGACCATAGATGCATCCAAGATATGGGTGCTAGTACTAAGAGGAAGGGAGATCCATCTTCTTCCAACCAGGGAAAAAAGCAGAAGACTTATGTTTCGCACGGATCTCAAGAACAAGGCTAAGGTTATCAAGACCGAGAGCCCGGGATGGGCGTTTAGTCGAGGCGGGGCCAAATGATATGTTATTTGAAACCCCGAGCTGGACACTTTCAACGGGATTGCCCACGGAGGCAGGAATCCAAAAGTTATGGGACACCTTAGTCCCAATCGTCAATGGGATGAGTTAGGGTTGCCAATTGGGTGAGGCCCGAATGGTGTGCTTCCGCGCGGCGGCCGGACGTATGAGGAGGGGCGCCCTCGAGAGCGGGGATCCGGGTTTGGGACAATCACGGTCCAGTTAGGTACATGGGGCAGGAGGCCGAACCTGATCTGTTTCTCAGCTGGTATAGGTAAGAGGAACCGGTCATCGATCTCTGGAGTCACGCACATTTTGTGCCAGCGAAGGGTCGTAGGTCAGGGCGAGCCTTGATCAGTCGAGCCACGGGGTTTGTAGGCGAGTTCGGGTCGAGGCTAAGAGCGAGATGACGTGTTACCAATGCCGCCCGACTGGGCATATGGGAGCGGATTGTCCCTAGGAGACGGTCCTCATGGTGAAATCTGAGGGATGAGCATGTAGAAAATTCTCATGGTGGTCTTGAATTGGTAGACATATCGGGTTTTGATGTCATTCTTGACATGGATTAGGTTGGCCCGACCCATCGGGTTGTCGATGTCGTGACATTAGGAGGGGTTATCATACGGGTGGATCTTGGAGTTGTGTAAGGCTGCATATGCATGTGAGTGATGCGTATGTGTGTGGAATTTCGGGACGAAATTCTTTTAAGGGAATGTGAAACCCCGAGAAAATCTAATTTTCTGAAAAATGGTAAAATGGTAGTTTCGGTCAAAATCAAGAATTTTTCTAGATCTCGAATGACAAAACAGATTTCACTGTTGGAATTGTCTCGCGAAATCTAGTTACCACGTCGAATTTCGTCGAATTCGAGACGGTCAATTTCCCACATTTTCCAGTACCGGATGTCGAGTCATAGTATGTGATTTAATGAGACATGTGATGTGACAAAAAAGTCACCTACTATGTACCCATGTGACACATGTTGCATGATTAGTGAGAGGATAGAGATAAATGGCTTAGATTAAGCCATGTGTCAAAAAAGCCCTTCAAAGTCAAATGAAGGGACAAAGAGATTAAGTGAAAGAATAAAATAAAAGACAAAACCTTCTAGCCGCCAGCGTTTGGGGTACGGTAGCGTGCAATGAGGGGGGAAAACTAGTTTTAGTGAGAGAAAGTCTAACTTCTCTCTAGATTTCTCGGCTTTCGGATCGTCGATTCTTGTCAGGCCAAGAAGCAAAGTTGATCTACGCCCTACGAGGGTGAGCGTGGACAGGTTTTGTGGAGTTTCGAGCCCTGACTCGAGAGGTAAGAGTCTTCTCTGCTTGGTTTATTCTTTGGTAAGAGCCATTTTTAATGGATAGAGGATTTGTTAAGGCCGGATGGCCATGTTTTCGGTCTCAAATATTTGGATAAGTGGAGAAAATCCCTAGTGTGGCTAGTGAGAGCGATTAATAAGGACCTAGGGTTTATTGTTCATGTGATTTGTGTGTTGCTCGGGTGATTCGAAATGAATTGCTTGATTTGTTTATTAGCACATGTGACCTAATTTTTGTGTTATTGCTATGCATTGAATAACATGATGTTGTGAGTTAATTTATGTTAGTATATGCATGATTTATATATTAACATGATTGTTTGGAAATGGCTGTGCATTCCACATGCAGGGCACCTAGAAATATAGGTGTGAGTGCATGACATGAAAGAAAATAAAAAATGGTTGTGAAAAGAATTTCAATGGAGATTTTCCGGAAGAATTGGGTTGGGAGATTGTCGGCGATTCCGCGTCGGAGCCGTGAAATGTTTGGGAGAGTTATCAACGAGTCGCCTCGGAGGTTGTTTAATAGTTTCAAGAGCTTCGGTAGTATGTTTTTCGAGAACAAAAACCTTTTGTTTTGAAATGGTGTTTTTTCTCACATTTGGCTTAGGCATCAAGTGAGGAGTCGATGGGGCTCGAGAAGTGGGAAAGGGTGGAGTCACGTTCTCATCCATATCATGTAGATATTCAAGTGGGGATCATGTATTTTCTTGAATGTGTTTGGTTTCCCATTACATGTGCACTTAGGTGGGAGTAATCCGTGGGAGATTGTAGCTGCGGGCATTGCTCACCCGTCGTGGCATCTCTCTTTTCGGTACGGGGGTGTTTGGGAGACGACGCTCATTAGGTAAACATGAAGAAAGCCCAGGCATGCTGGCTTTTGATTGATTATTTGTAAAACATGTATTAAATTACAGGAATTTTTAATATATGTTTGTATTAAGTGATGTAATTTAACTCTTGAACTATTGTAATATAGTTGGTTAGATTTTTGGTGAGTATTGAAGTATAGGCCAATGTGGCCATTTTCACTCATGTATGGGTCTCATGATATGAGACACATAGGTTTTTAGCGGGTTGACGGTGGTCAATGGGACCCCCGGGAATGGGGCGTCATAGGAGCAATGTACACTGTATATTGTGATGCTTCGAAAGACGGACTGGGTTGTGTTTTGATGAAGTCCGGGAGGGTTGTGGCTTATGGTTCTAGAAAGCTGAAGAACCATGAGCGGAACTACCCCACACATGATATGGAGTTGGCGACCATAGTCTTTGCCTTAAAGATATAGCGCCACTATTTGTACAGTGAGCAGTTTGAGGTGTTTTCAGACCATAAAAGTCTGAAGTACATCTTTACACAAATGGACCTCAACATGAGGCAGCGCAGATGGATGGAGTATCTGGAGGATTATGACTTCACTTTGCATTACCACCTTAGTAAGGCAAATGTAATTAGGTGATCTTTCGGTCGAAAGTCATGGGGAATGCGGCTAGTAAAGCTTCAGGGAGTGACGGATACTCGAGGCGTAGGACGGAGTTTAAACGTAGTACAATGATCGAGGCTAGGAGCGTTAGGGAATTTGGTGGCTCCTTCACCCTAGCGAGGCATAGTGATTGAGTCAGGAACGGGACACGGTGTTGGTATCCATCGGGGATGAAGTCTGATCAAAAATCTTGGAGTAATTGAGGGTTGGGCCATTCACATAGAGGGTAGTCTTCAGTATAGGGGATGGGTTGCAGTTCCCCAATTGACTTATTTGAGAGAGGAGATCCTCAGGGAGTTCCACTACTCTCGATTTGCAGTGCATCCAGGTGGCACGAAGATGTACCATGATCTTCGTCGCCAGTATTATTGGAGCAGGATGAAGAGACACGTTGGGGATTTCATTCGACGATGTCTCACGTGCAAGCAGGTAAAAGCTGACCTTAGGGAGGCGATGGGGCCCACTCCGATACATTAAATTGAGTGGAAGTGGGGAGCATGTCACGATGGGCTTTGTGACTCACTTGCCCGCGGATGATGCAATGCGATGCGGTATGGGTGATAGTGGGCCAGGCTCACTAAGTCGGCACATTTTCATTTGTGTGGATGACCTTCGGCACTAGAGGAATTACATGTTTGTATATATGAGATGGTCGGAGCTACATGGAGTGTCAGTCTCTATTGTATCGGACAGAGATCCCAGGTTTACGACTCACTTTTGGAAGAGCTTCTAGAGGGCCATGGGTACGCAGTTGATGATGAGTACTGCGTTTCATCCACAGACGGATAATTAGTCGGAGAGGACCATACAAGTGTTAGAGGTCATGCTGCGAGCATGTGTTCTGGATCTCAAGGGTAGCTGGGATGAGCATTTGCCCTTGGTAGAGTTCGCCTACAACAACAGTTATCAGGCGAGTATACAGAAGGCGCCCTATGAGGAGCTGTATGGGAGACCATGTCGATCTCAAGTCTGTTGGACGGAGGTGGGAGAGAGCCCCACCATAGGTCCGGATTTGATAAATGACACCTCAGCGAAGGTGGACTTGATACGGAGACGTCTTCTCATGGCTGGGCCCGGAAGAGAGTTATGCGAGACTGACCGACGTCGACCTTTAGAAGTTTAAAGGCGGTGACCGTGGCTTTCGAGAGGTGATACCTAAGAGAGTGTTCGATTTGGCGAGCCGGGTAGGCATCGCCGAGATTTAGTGATTGCCGAGATGCTCGAGAGGTGGGGCATAGTGCATATCGGTTGGCATTACCACTGAGTTTGTTAGGTGTCCATGAGGTGTTCCATGTCTCTCCATGCTCTGAAGTACACTCCCGGATCAGGCTCGTAGTGGATACAGGCGGTGACGGTTGATCTGAGATGGGACCTTCGGAGGGACCAATGCATTATTATGGACGTTAGGAGGCGGGTTTTGTTATATAAGAACGTGAGGCTAGTGAAGGTGTTTTGGCTGCACCGAGGAGTGGAGGAGGCGACATGGGAACGTGAGGACACGTTGCGTGCCAATTATCCTTTCTTATTTGAGGATGACAATATGTTGTTTAATCATTTGATAGTAATGACTGATGCATGTGCATGTGATTATGTGTATATGTGTGTGAATTTCGGGGACGAAATTCTTTTGAAGAATAATGCTTGAAAACCTAGTAATTTGGTACCATTAAAATGATCAATTACGGGTGCGATTACCAGGTTGTAAATATGGAAATCTCTCTAGACCTCGGATGACGAAACACACTTCACCGTTGAATTCGTTTAGCAAAATCTAATTACCCGACCGAATTGCGTTGGATTCCGAGAAGGTCGGGATTTCACATATTTTGAGGTAAAATAGACCAATGACATGACGACCAGTGGCATGTCACATGGCATCATGAAGAACCAGGTGTGGCATGTGCCACTTGGGCATAGTGCATGGGTGACATATCACCTAGATATTAGGCATGAATGGAGTGTGGGTGACACATGGAAGCCATGTCACAACAGACAATGCAACATCAATTTAAGTGGGAAGCAAAGGAGTTCGATTGGGGAAATAGAAGAGGAAAACGAAAGAAAAGAGGAAAGGAAAGTGTGCATGAGGGAGAGAGGAGAGGAAACCAGAATAGGAGAGAAAAAATAAATAGAAAAATAAAAACGGAAAGAAAGAAGAAAATAGAAGAAAAATGAGGAAGAAAGAAAAGGAAAAGAGGGAAAGGAAAGAGGAAAAGGAAGGGTGTCACACAATGAAGTGATTAAACAGCGAAGAACCGAGAGCTACTTGACTCTGAGAAATTGGTTTCCTCTACTGCAGTTCATTTCACGCCTAGGGCCGATGTAGGGGCACAACAATTTCGCCCCACTTTGGCAGATTATTTCATTGTGTAGCACAGCAGTTATGTGACGGTCATGGACCCAGTATGAGTTCACGGGACCATTGAGGCAAAGCCGCGATTGTCAGCGCGGCAATCTGGCGGAATGGAAGCGGGGTATGCACAAATTTACGCACCACCCTTGCGAATCGGCGGCGCTCAGCGGACGACCATAACTCCGTCAACCTTTCCGATTCATGCGTTCTTAGACTCTACGGAAAGCTTGTTGAATCTAGAATTCAATAGGATTAATTGGTTAGCCAAAAAATGGGTTGAGAAGTGGACTAGGTCAAGGACAGTTGAGGAACTGTCCGTTCTTGTTTCCGGAACTTTTGTTTTCGGTATCGGGTTGTATCTGAAATGCTCAGGGCTGCGTATGGCCTGAGCAAGAAATTACGTGTTGAATTTTTGTGTGATATTTACAAAATCTAGAATTTCTGGACTAAGTCACAGATTTTCAGGCCAAATCCCAAATTTGGTTATGGGAATGGCTAATGTGTGTTATTTACTATAAATTGAATAATATGTTAATGTGTTAGAATTATGTGATATATGTAGATAAAAATAGAAAATAATTATATACATTAGACATAATTTATACGTACCACTTGACATGTAATGTGATTTATATGTTGCATGTGACCGCGTATCGTACATGTAGCATGAAATGACATGCGATGACGCTGCATTGCATTTATCGTGGGTCATCGGCAAAACCAAACAGCACGCACACTTGGTTCAAAACGCAAATTTTCAGCACGTTACGATCATCCTTTGTGACACCCAGACACGGGAATCCGTTGACCTGCGTCGACTGCGGAAAACCTATGTCTCATTTCATGAGACTCGCATAGTGGAATGACCCAGTAGGGCCCATCATCCATACTCGTCATTCGGTTACAAATCATACATTTCTATATAACTAAAGTTATTACATCACTCTTAATACAAAACATATATTAAAACTAGTTCGTCCTAATATATACACAAGCATGAATCAGGCACAGTTAATTTAGTTTCATAGATCCAGGCCTCTAAGGAGGCGCCGTCTGCACATGCACATCCTATACACAGAGGGATCACGTCGGGATGAGTAATGCCCAGTAGTGATAATCTCCTACAAGGGTTACTCCCCACCTAAGTGCTCATGCAATGGCACACCAAACATTCAAGTAAAACATACAAGTCCCTACTCAAATGTCTACATGTTATGGATGAGAATGTGATACACTCATCCCCACATCTCGAGCCCTCACTGACTCCCTCACGCATGCCTAAGCCATGTGTGAGAAGCACTGTTTTCAAAACAAAAGGTTTTTGTTCTAGAAAACATAATACCAATTTTCCGATAAAATTCTATTGGACAACCCTCCGAGGCGAATTACTGGATAACTCTCCGAAATAGTCATGGGTCATCCTCCTAGATAAACTGTTTGACAACTCTCCAAGGCAATTCTTTGGAAAATGTTCCCATGAAATTCATTTGACAACCATGTTTTTTTTCATGTCATGCACTCATACCTACTGTTATAGGTTGCCCCAGTGCATATGAAATGCAATATGCAATTTCACAATAATTCATGTTAATATATCAAGCATGCATATATATATATATATATATATATATATATATATATATACTCTCTATATATATATATATATATATATATATATTAACGAAATTCATGCTTGCATGTTATTCACCCTGACCATAACACACAATATAACTTGGCCGGCGCAATGGTCCGACCTTGATGTCCTCACATGAATATGGATGAAATCTTGACTCGATGGGCTTTCCATAGAATCCAAGAACACCAAAGCGAGGTTCGGACAGAGGAGTTATGACCTTCCAAAGTTGAGGTCACACGCCCAGATAGGCAGCCCTACCGACGGCCACGGGCTGGCTTTGCTCGAATTACCCTTTCAGCGAATCCGGTACCCACTTGCCTTCACGGGAATATTTCCTGGAATCTTGACTCAATGAGGCTTTTTCATAGAGTCCAAGAACACAGAAACGGAGTTCGGACCCAGAAGAAGTTATTACCTTCGAAGTTGAAGGTCACACATGAATAAAGCGACCCTGGCCCGGCCTACGGAGCACATACTGCCAATTCCCCTTTTCGGCCCGGCTCGATACCAGCGCCTCCACGGACATATGGCTGGAATCTTGACTCGATGGGCTTTCCGCCAAAGATCGAGAACACCAAAAGCGGAGTTCGGACCCAGGGTTATGACCTTCCGAAGTTGGTGGTGTCGCTGACCCTAAGCGGGACCGGACCCGGTAGGGACCCGGTAGGGTGAAACCCGGCCGAGGCGACCGCTTCCCTTTAGGCCCGATTCAGGGTAAACGGACCATAATTTGGGCTACGAGGTCGATTTGAGAAATTGAAAGCCTAACATCAATTTCAGCGGTGTGTCTATTTACACGAAGGACTCACTGCCAAATTCCATACTATTACCTACCCCGAACGGTTACAAAGTCGGTTAATGTGTACTACTATGATATGGCAGCTTCAACGGTTGAAACACAACGAACATTCCGCCCAGGCGAGACAGCCAACACCATTATTCATTTTAGCTCTAACACATAAAAATGGCACACAAGGACAATTACTTAGTCGAAGTGAGTCCCGATTTGTTCGAAAATAGTCCAGGAATCCTCGGCTGCTTGTCGAGGTCTTGGGATAGTTCACCACCGACCACTCGTGGCCTCCACCTGACCCATGCCATTTGAATGGCCTTAGACAATGATTAAACCAAGTAGGAAAGCCCCTACCTCTTCTGCGGTTTGTTGAAACTCCCCGATTCAGGTCTCTACTTGTAGCTCTTGTCACGAGGAAAGACTTTCCCTCTTGCCCTTAGGAAACAGTAATTAGATGTTCGGAAAATCTAGAGAGAAGGTAGAGCCTCTCTCTCTCTCTAACTCTTCCTCTCAAATCTGGTTTGCCTTTCTCTCTCTCCTTCCCCTCTCTCCCAACCGGTTGGGAGAAGATAGAAGTCAAGTGAGATGTCATCTCACTTGCCACTTGTCGATTACAGTGGCTCATTGGATTACCCTTTATCGCCTTATCCATACACCTTGGATTTCCTTTGATCATGTGTTGCCACATGTCTCTGCAGGTCAGCCAGGCTATTTGTTTGACTAGATCTTCACTCGACACGTGTCTCATCTTGAGCCACTCAATTGCACCAAGTGTCCCTCACTACTCTCGGTGTCTCGAAAAACGTGGAATTCCGGATGTCTCATAATTTGACGAAATTCGACGTAGTAGCTAGATTTCGCGAGACGATTCCAACGGTGAAGTCCGTTTCGTCATCCGAGATCTACAAAAAAATAAAAAAATAAATAAAGAAAATTTTTTTTCGGGGTTTCACATCCAACATCCTCTCTGGGAACATCATTTGGAATCATCTTGACTGATGGGCTTCCATAGAGTCCAAGAACACACCCAAAACGGAGTTCGGACAAAGTTATGGTCTTTTCGTTCAAGCGGGTCAATTTACTTTGTTTTACACCTTGAAAATAGTCTATGATACCCCGTTCAAGGGTCTTGTCATAATTTGACACTAGTTATTTGTACTCATTTGAAGAATACGGTTCTTGGGGTTCTTCTCAGCTGGAATCACCCAAATCGGATCATAGAAACTTCAGATATATCCTAAGCAATAAGGGACTACTCAGTTTTCAAACAGAACCAGAAATTGTCTGAACATAGCTCCCCTTTGAATGCATTTAAGTCCCGAATGGGTGTTGGATAGACCTATTTCAAGGAAATATGGTCTCCTATCGTCTAGTTCATCCGACAATTAAAATCACTCAATTTGGATGAGTGATAAGCGGGATATAAGCGAAACACGGTCATGGAGTTTCAAAACATAACTGGAAAACTGTCTGAACATAGCTCTACTTTGAATGCAGTTCTGAGTCCAAAGGGGTCGAATTTGGATTTCCTTTATTTAAAGAGGAGATATGTTCTCCTATCAGTCTAGTTTATACATAAATTTGAATCACTCAATTTGGATGAGTGATGGTAAAGTTATGGCCAAAATACAATCATGGGGTCGAAGAGAAAAACCGGACTGCATCTCCCTTGGACACACACATGCGCCAGAGCGGACATTAACTTTGAGTAGGAAAAACCCTACCTCAAATAGCGTGGTTCAGGGACCGCCTTTTCGGTTTTGTGAAAGCCAGACTGAACCTTGGCGAAATCTGTGATTACGGTACCCGCGTAGCTCTTGTCGTAGAATAGCTTTACCCAACTCTTGAATTTATCGAACTATAATGAGATGAGTCGAGTGAATTGGAGAGAGAAGCTTAGCTTCCTCTTTCTCTCTCTCTCTCTCTCCTCTCTCTCTCTCTGCCTCTCTGCAGGTTGGTCTTAGACCAAAATGAGAGCTTTTTGGCCATGTTAGATATTTTAAGATATTTATAGTGTGGCCACAAGGCTTAAGTCGCGCCACGTGTCACACTTCTTCGGTTCCGTTCTTGCCTCGGAACAATTTATTTCGTCATGGTTTTAGTTTCATCTATCTTAAATGGACATTATTTAAATATTTGATATTTTTTGGGATTTTTATAAAATCTAGTTTTGGGTCCACTCCCGTGCGTGCTTCTCGAATTTGTGAAAAGATCGTCTCAGTCGTAATTCTCAGAGTGACTTAGATTTATAAGACAGATAAGCGGTGATAAAGTTGAGTAATCTAGATCAAAAATTAAGTTTTTCAGTGAATAGATACAGTTTTTCAGAGATGTTTTCGGGGTTTTAGTTCTCACCATAAATCATTTAGTTTGCTCTGTTTTATCTTTAGCCTCAATACATTATTAGAACATTTTGATTCTTCAAGACTCATTTTAAAAAATTACTATTCATTTAATAGTTTCCAGTCCAATACCTACTTACTCCAACGAAATGCTATTCATGGAAACATTAGATTCAGGGTCTTACAATTCACCTCCTTATTAAATTTATTCTCGAGGAATTTAATTTAAATACTTGACTAAAATGATTGTGGATACTAAATTACGCATCGATCTTCCACCGTTCCTATGTTGCTTCCTCTCCGTGATTCATCCATGACATCTTCACTAAGGAATCACTATATTCGGAAGAATATGATCCTTTTGTTCGTGATCTGAATCGGTCTTTCTTCATAGTCAAGTATTCTTTCAATTCAATAGGATTGAATCTCTTAACACATGTGAAGGGATCTGTTATATACTTCGAAGCATAGAAACATGAAAGACATCATGTATTTTGGCGGTCAGGTTAAGCGACCTCAATAGATACGCTACCTCCCAATTCTTTCCACAATCTCATGGGTCTATATAGGGGACTTAACACTCCTTTCTTTCGATCGCAGCACCCCCTTTCTAGGGTGATATTTTCATAAATACTGATCCCCGCACAAATTCAGCTCTCCGCGCGGTTATCAACATAACTTTTCTGCCGATCTTGTGCTATCTTTAATCTATCACGATAAATTCTTTCCCTGATCTCGCTAAGGTCCCGTATAGCGGGGACTTAGCTTCCCTTTCTTCGAATCGCACCCCTTTCCGGTGATATCCTCATAAATACTTGATCCCTACCTGAAATTCCGGCTCTACTCCTTAGGTTATCGGCCTGCTTTTATATTCGATCTTGTCGCATCTTTAATCTATCCTGATATAACATTATATGTAAGTGACACAGACAATTGGACCTAACAGTTTTCTCTCACCTACCTCATCCCAACATAATGGAGTCTTACACTTCCTTCCATATAAGGCCTCGTAAGGCGCCATTTCTGTCAGCACGCCAGCCAAGGGGTGTCCATTGACCACCAGTCGACTGCGAAATCTACATGTCCTCTTGTCATGAGACTCCTTCCTTGTAATGCAAAAATAGCCACTTGGGCCACCATCCCTACTCAACCATTATATTTTATAAAATGATTTAATTACAATTTGTTTTCAATTGTATTTATTACAATTTATACAAAATAAAACGGGTCTCTAGCCCAGAATTTTACAAAATACAAGATAAGGCCATCTTTGTCGTTTCTTCGCCTCTGGTCCGGGATACGACCAATCCTAATGTCTTCGGTGCACGAAAGGGGGTCCATGACGGGGTAGGCAAAGCCCGAGTGGTGGAATTTCTACTTGGGTTACTCCACACATGTCTGATGCAATGGCACACAGACATACAACACATGCTAATATATCACTCATGCATATATTAACAAATTTAAATCCCGTACATCATGTTATTAGGTTTATAATAATAACATAAACTTAGCTCATGGGCTAAGGCACAGTCGGTTCGTCTTGGAACGGCCTGATTTCACAATCTTATTATTATTCACCCCACATGCGATGACAAATCACATAAACGATCAGGTAGATTTATCGAACCACGCAGGATTTATTCACTCGGTCCAATCTTTTGGAGTCAATCATGTATCAAGGCATCAATAAATCCATTAAATTCCCACCATGACCCTTAATAGTAAAACAAGTAGGAGAAAAAAACACATTTTTCGGGTTGTCGAAACTCCCCCGAATCCTAGTACTGCACGTAGCCCTCGCGTGTAGACATTTGCCTCTTGCGTGAAGCTGACGCCGGGTCCGTCGTCGTAGATCTTAGAGCGGGACTTTCTCTGCTTTTAAAACCCCATCTCCCGACCCGCGCCCATCAAAACCCGCCAAGAAGAAAATGAAAGTGGAGAAGATGATGTCTTCTCCTGAGTGGTTGCCGCCAACCTTTGGCTTTTCTTTTACATCCTTTTTCTCTTTTCTCATCTCATTTTCCTTTCCTTTGGTCATTCTCTCCCCTTTTTATGAGCATTGACCGTATGGTCAAAATGAGGAAATTTCCTCCCCCCTTCCTCAAGCCAAATGTGTGGCTATCATAAATCCTTCCTTTTCTTTTAATTTCTTAATTTCTCTTTATGACATCATCTAGCACATGGCGATGAGCCATGGGATTTTGTTTCCCACTTATGACTGGTGGGCAGTATTTTGATTCCAGGTATGTCGCTCTCTTGAGGTGCGAAGTGTGGCATTCTCTGCTTCAGGTGTGTCGTGAATGCGCACAGAAAAAGTGGGAAATCCAGGTAATCGGGTCGACGGGGTCGACGTAGTGTCTGGGTTGCGAAGCAGTTCCAACGAGGTGAAGTGTTTCGGTCATCAGAATCTGAAAATTTGATTTGACCCCGAAATTACAATTTTACCTCCTTTAGGAAATGCGGATTTTTAGAGTCTCCCGCAATTTCAATGCTTGATTATTAACTATTATTTGTAGGCAAACTCCATTAATGGTAGATATCTTGACTTCATCTCTATATGAAACCAGAGCATATCTTCAGTATACGTGGTTCTTTTCGGATTGGCCATCCGTGCGGGGATGGAAATAAGTGAAATGTAACCTAGTACCAAGAGCTCTCTGTAAGCTGGGCTAGAATTAGAATGCTTGAGTGGATCTCACGTAGGAATTACTATCGTCTGCAGGCGTCTGGTGTTCGTGCGATCTCTTTTACATGACTTTCATTAACTTCTCCAGGCCCCGAGTCACTATTTTCATAGGTAGGAAATGGGCTGATTTCGTCAATCTATCGGCAATCACCGTATCGCGTCATAACCCTTGTGGAAACCGCGACGAGTCTACGAATCCATCGTGATTTTCTCTATAAATTCAACGGGGTTGGAAGATGCGTAGAGCCCTTCGAGGTCTTTGATGTTCGACCCAACTGTGACAAATGAGACATCCGGAGACAAACTCTGCAACATCTTTCTTCATACCCCTCCACCAGTAGTGTTCCCTCAGGGTATGATACATTTTAGTGCTTCCCGGATGCATCGCATATGCAGAAGAGTGAGCCTCTTCTATAATTTCTTTCTTTAATCCTCCCACATCTAGGTACACTGGCTTGTGACCCATCATCAATGTACCATATGCACCGTCTGAAAATCCCTTGTTTGCTGAACTCGGCTTCCCTTTTCAACTCAATCACGGTCGAATCTTGAGTCTGTAGCTCCCTTATCCTATCTATCAGTATCGGACGAACATGAAATGTAGCTAGTAAAGCTCCATTATCTGTCAACTCTAGTCTCACACCTAAGACCTCAATTCCCCCCGAGTCTAGAGTGTAGCCTTTAAGTGAGATATGGAACACATGGTTTCCCTGCGGGAGCATCAACACCACGTGCTTTCCGGATGGTGCTGATAGTGCGCTCCATAATCCTTAATGAGACTCGACCCGTCTCCTTTGTCTCATATTTAACTCATACATTGTGAATAAATATTGCGGGCTTTTTTTAATCTGTAAAGTGCGCATGGAACCCCATATAAGTAATGCCTCCATATCCATAGAGCAAAGACTACAGCAACCAGCTCTAGGTCGTGTGTCGGATAATTGTGTTCATGCTTCTTCAATTGTCTCGAAGCATATGCTATCACATTTTCATGTTGCATTAACACACACCCTAAGCCCTGCCTGGAAGCATCACAATACACTGTATATCCATCTTGCCCTGACGGAAGTGTAAGAACTGGGGATGAGGTCAATTTCCGTTTTAGTTCATCGAAGCTTTGCTGACATGCCTCTGACCATACAAACTTTTCCTTTTTCCTTGTCAATTTAGTGAAGAATGCATTAACTGAAACCCTGCAAATGATGTTCGATAATACCACCTTAGGCCAAACTTCGTATCTCTGTCACATTCGTAGGTGGTTTCCAGTTCATAATTGCCTTAATCTTTTAAGGATCAACAGAAACCCCCTCCATTGAAATCACATGTCTTAGAAAGGCAACACTGTCTAACCAGAACTGGCATTTACTGAATTTGGCATACAACTGATTTTCCCTCAGAATCTCTAAAACAACTCTTAGATGCTCCTCATGATCTTCCCTTGCACTTTGAATAGATCAAAATACCATCCAATGAATACTATAACAAACTGATCTAAATAAGGCTGAAGATCCTATTCATAAGATCCATAAAAGCAGCTGGGGCATTAGTTAGTCCAAATGGCATGACTAAGAACTCGTAATGCCCATACCGTGTTCTGAAAGTTGTCTTGGGAACATCCTCTGACCGGATCTTTAATTGATGGTAACCTGACCTCAGATCAATTTTGAAAATGCAACCGCTCCTTATAATTGATAAAAAAAAGATCACCAATTTGTAGGCGAATTTATTGATTTCATATTGTCGCTATTGACTAATTGTAATCAATACACGATCTCGAGCTTCCCGTCGTTTTTCTTCACAATTGTTCTTTACACGATTACAAAAGCGGGTTTTCTACAAATTTATAATACAATGAAGCTTAATATGGCCCTTTCTTGCCACTAGGTCCTCGGATGAGTTCAAATCCAGGTGCACCTTCGATTACACAAAATTATTTTTTCCGACGGGGTGAGCAATGCCCGATGGTTGAATTTTCCTCGGGTTACTCCTGCCCTAAGTGCTCATGCAATGGCAACCAAACAAACATTCAAGTAAAGCATGCATATCCTACTTGATGTCTACATGTGCAGATCCCATGCCTCGAGTCCTCAGAGCTCCCTCCCACATGCTATTTGCCATGTATGAAAAATGGATTCTCAAAACAAGATATTTGTTTGTTTGTGAACAACCCTCGGAATATATATATTCGTGGACATACTCCCGGAGTAATTAGCGTATGGACAACCCTCCGATATATTATAGCGGACATACTCCGATAAATAATTGTTGGTCAACCCTCCGAAATCATGTGATGCACCCACATCTACTGTTCTATGGTGTCCCCGTGCATATGAAATGCAATAAGCCATTTCTCACCAATTCATGTTAATATATCAAGCATACATATACGAACATAATTCACACAATCAGCATGTTATTTATCTTAAGCAATAACACCAAACTTCACACATGGGCCAATCAACAATCCGATGAATTCGTCCAGACGCGAAAATAAGCATAAGAGGCGAACTCAGAACCACGGAAGCGATCAATCATTGGCTGGATTGTCCAAAAGCAGTCCTGGCATTGACACACAATCTGAATCGTTGGGACTAAAATATATGGCCATTTCGGCCCCAAACATCATAACCATTCGGATGGCTCTTAGCCAAAGACTAAACCAAGTAGGAGAAAACCCCTACCTCTTGGAGTTTGTCAAAACTCCCCGATTCCGGTCTAGATGCAAAGCTCTTGTTGCGAAGATGAACTTTCCCTCTTGCTCCGCCTGAAATCTTTGGTCCGATCACCGGGAAATTTAGAGAGAAGGTAGAGCTTCTCTCTAAAAGCTCTCTCCTATTTCCTTCATTTTTTCTCTCATTTTTCCCTCTACATCCCCGTCCCACCGGTGGAGTCAGAGATGGGTCAAGTGGGATCCTCTCACTTGCTACGTGTCCGCCTCTCATATTGGCTCTCTTGGATTACCTTATCCCTTTATCCATCTACTTTGGTTCTTACCCAATCATGGTTTGCCACATGTTTTTCTAGGGTCCCACTTGGGCCCCTTTGTTTGAGACATCATCCTTGACATAGGCGCGCGCGGAGCCATCGACACGTGCCAAGTGTCGTACTACCCTCGGTGCCTCGAAAAACATGAAATTCCGACTATCTCGAGGAATCGACGAGAATTCAGCGTGGTAGATGGGTTCGCGAGATGATTTCAGGGTGGTCAGTTTCATCGTAGAGATCTAAGTGGGATTTTCCGCAAATTCTTGTTTTACCATTTTATTTAGAAATTTTGAATTTTCTCGGGTTTTACATTCTTGCCCCCTTAAAAGAACTTCGTCCCTAAATTCAACACAATCACATCAACTCACAGCATATCTGACGTGCACTATGTCATGCACATGTAAACTAGTCAGTTAATTACTAAACGACTAAACTGCGTACCTTCGTCCTTAAACAAGAAGGGATGGGTATTACATCGATATCCTCGTGCTCCCACATTTCTCACTCCACTCCACGGTGTTGCCTGGTACTTTCACTAGCCTCACGGTCTTTAGTCGCAAGAACACGATCCACAGCTATCCTTGATGCGCACTAGTCCTTCCTCGAAGGTCTCATCTGTGTCAACCGTAATCTCTCCCCAATCCATTACATGAGTTGGATGCCGGAGTGTATAGGAGCATGGAGATGTGAACCTCATGGTTTTGACGTAAGGCGGCCGCTAGCGGTGCATTTATAATGCCACCCTCTCGGTATCTCGGGTCCCAGATGAACCTCGTGACTGGCCTTCCTCGCTTGAACGTGACCACTCCTCTGCTGGGCGCAACCTTCGAGAGCGTGATCATGACCTCAAACTCAAAGGGTCGGCGTTGCTTGTCGAGGCGCCAGCTCTTCCTATCGGCTCGGCCAGGTGAGGAAGGCACGTTCTTGTATCAAACTCACCTTCTCGGAGGTGTCTACAATCGGATTAGGACCGGTGTGGGCTTTACTCCGCCTCATCCAACAAATCGGTGATTGGCATGGCCTCCCGTACAAAGCCTCGTAGGGTGCCATCTGTATACTCGCGATACTTGTTGTTGTATCGAATTCCACTAAGGGCCAAGTTCTCCTCCCGGCTACCCTTATGATCCGGAATGGCGTGCTCGCGGCATGTCCTCTAAAATCTGTATGGTCCTCTCGGCGGACCATGCATGCGTAGATTGAAAGGCGGTGCTCATCATGTGCGCGTCCCCATAGCCTTTTCGAGCTCTTCCAAAGTGTGCCATAAATGCAGGATCTCTATCAGGCACTATGGATACGGCACTCCATGTAATTAGACGATCTACAAAGTATATACAAGCCAGGCGAAATTTCTCAGTGTGAAGGTCATCCATACGGCCGAAATCTTGTGACTTTATGGCTTGGTCTACTATCACCCACATCTTAGGTGTCATGCCTCGCGGTGTCCATGGAAAGTGGGTGAGGAAAGTCCATCATGAACGTACTCACTGCCAGCTCGGCCGCTCCATTGGCTAAAGTAGCCCTGGCGTACAGTGCTTTCGACGCCAACCTGCGACACGTGAGGCATGGAATAGAGCAAGTCCCAGACGATGTCTCTTTCATCCGCTCAGTGTAGCGGTGGCGAAGATCACGATACATCTTACGTGCCACTGGATGCACAACTGAATCGGGACGATGGAACTCCTTGAGGATCTCCTCTCTGATGAATCGACCGGTGGGAACCCTTTGCAGATCCTCTATCACAAGACTACCGTACGTGTGGATGGTCAGCCCTCGTCACACATTTTTGTGTACCCGGAGTCCTTGATGGACACTATCTCGTGTCACAATCACAGGACTTCAATGGGACGACATAGCTATCAAACTCCTAACGTCCCCTGAGCACGCTCGTAGTCTTTGTGTGAGTCCCACGGTGCGGGCATCTACCAGCTCTCGGGAAGCTATATACTAGCCCGATGCTCCGTGACTTAGAAATTTGAGTGCATTAGCCACCACATTTTCCTTACTAGGGTGGTAAAGCAAAGTGAAGTCATAATCCTTTAGGAACTCCATCCACTTGTGTTGCCTCATATTGAGGTCTCGCTGCGTGAAGATATACTTCAAACTTTTGTGGTCTGAATACGCCTCTGGCGCTGTAGTATAGATAGTGGTATTTAAATCTTCAAGGCAAAGACTATGGCCTTGACTCCATGTCATGTGTGGGAGTAGTCGCTCATGGTTTTCAAGCGGCGGGAAGCCCCATAAGCTACTACCCTCTGAACTGCTGTCAAAAACGCATCCCGGTCAGATCCTTCGAGGCATCATAATACAGCGTATGTCCTCCGAGACTATCAAAATAGGAGTTGAAGTAAGCCTCCTTTTCAACTCACAGAATCGCCTTCTCTCGCATAGGTCATTCCACTTTCGAACCATTCCCTTAGGGTCGGTCGTCATGAGTCTTGCTAGTAGGGAGAAATCTTCGATGAACCTCTCTTATGATCTGCCGATCCAAGCTGCGTATCTCGAAGACTGACTTTGGTCTCTCCCAACTCATAACAGCCTCGACCTTCTTGGGGTCCGCAGGCACTCACGGAAGGCGACACTCGTGCCCCGAGGAATCTCACACCTCATTAAGCCAAAACTTCGCACTTGCGAACTTGGCGTACAATTGATGATCTCAACTGGCTGTAGAAACGACCTAAATGATCCTCGCTCCCTCTCGGGCCAGGAGTAGATCGGAAATGTCATCGAAGACCACCACAAATTGATCGGATAAGTTTGATTACCTTATGCATAAGATCCATAGTGCCACGGGCGCATTCGGTCGATCGAAGGGCATCAGCGTGAACTCAGTGCCCGTATCGGCGTCTGACGTTGTCTTAGGGATATCGCCTCCTAACCCTCGATTGATGGAACATGCGTGAGTGCATCTTAGAGTAGACTGGCCTTCTCGGCTGATCGGCTAAGTCATAAATCCTCGTGATGGAGTCATAGATTCTTGATCGTAACCCTATTCGACTAATGTTAGTGATACCTGATTGAAGGGTCTGTACTTTCTTCTTATGAAATAGAGCAGGAGCGCCCAGCTGGTAAAGTGCTCGGTCTAATGAACTCCTTGCCCAGTAACTCCTGTATCTAGACTTTGAGTTCACACTGCAGCTCAATCTAAATTGCCATCTATCTGCGAGGAGTCATAGGATAGGCGACGTGCTAGGGTGTAGCTTCGATACGAGTGCACATCCTACGCGGAGGTAATCCGGTAGCTCATCGGGAAAAACGTCCTTGTGCTCGCCGTTATCGAGGCGGATCAAGTTACTGTCATGCCGTCCTCGAGGTAAGGCTAGCCCGGTAACCCATCAAGCATGCAGTACCACCTAGAATCGTCACCACGGTATATGGTAAGACATCGTGCTTGTCCCCTTGAAGCGTAACCACAGTGCGGAGTCACGTATTGTAGGCGGTAACCCTCCTACACTCATGTCGATGACAACTTGGTATCACGAGTCTGACCAGTCCGTCCTAACGATGACGTCAGGCGACATGTCTGACCCTCAGGTCCACTGTGAGTAGAATCCTGGAGATCCCTAGCTCGTAACCTCGGCATATCATTTCTATACTCACCTAATCCCCCCAGGGGAGAACTCACGTCTGAGGGCTCCTCAGGTCTCGACCCACAACCCAACTCTCTCTGGCAGTGTAGTGATGAATGAATGTGATGCACGGAATCAAATAATACCCTTGCCCGTATGCGAGGATAACATAAACATACCTTGTATGGCGTGATCTACTACCTTAGCGGTGGTATGATGGGCGTAGACATGCCCTAGATCCACGATGTCTCGGCACATGGAAGGCCACGTCCCTCGGCCTCGGCTGAGCCGTACTACAGCCTTTGGCCTTCACGTGTAATCTTGGCGTGCATGCGATTACCTTGGGATTAGTGCTGGTTCTCGACTGCGCTAGGGTGTGGAGGAATAAAATGTCCTTTGTCCCACATATGACTAGGTACTGCTTGTCGAAACCACAGGATCCTTGCCTCTGAGGCGATCCGCCTCATATGTCCCGGTTGTTGGCAGTGGAAACATGTCACTGTCTACTTTGTTGGAAGCCACAGTCGACCTTGGTAGCCCTGACCTCGATCCTTAAACACTCGACGGCTGAAGTCTTACGCATAACAATGAGCTAGAAGAAGGCGATCCTCAGTCTTCTTACTAGTACACATGACTCGGATACCCCGGGTGTATCCTCATCTCCCTGCATGGTCGGTCATCCACGACCATGGAGTCCATGTCACATTAGTAGAATCCTGATCACCTTACAATGGAATGACTTATTGTTCTCAAATTTCCTCACCTTGACCATATTCGTGGCCATATAGTCATCAGCAAAATGTGCTAACTCTGTAAACTTAGCCCGCGTGCTCTATCAACGTCATGGATTTCCACGCCTCAGTCCCGGGAACTCTAGGCCTTTGCATGCAGCGGTGGCCGAAAAATACACCTTATAAAGGCTCATGGAACTACTTAGAAGTCATTGCCTCTATGTGTCCTAGAGGTCTTGACCTAGTCCCCACCACACTTGGGACTCACCCTCTGGCCCAGGTCTGACTAGCGACCTTGGGCGCATTGGAGAGTAATCTCGCCTTGATACTTTCTCAATATGTCGGAACCAATGGTCTGCCACCATCGGATCCCCTCCCCCTGTAAACATCGGAGGATGATGTGACTTGAACCTCTGGAGGTTATTTGGACCTCTGACTACAGTTCTTATTTGCTTTGTCTGATAGCGTATTTCACCAATCCACCGACTCTGAGCTGTTGATCGAAAATAGGTGGTGCTGGTAGCACCTCGTGGGCCGACCATCGTCCCGCCCTCGACTTGCCATCTACACATGTCAAATGACAACAAAATTTATTTAATTCCCATCTGGAGTCCACAACTAGTAGTGCACATAATGACTACTAATAGACTTAACAATCGAAGCCCGGCCCGGATTCATCATCTTTCCTTAGTGGTCTTTGATTTCCAACCACTCTTTCTCATTCATTTCAATTGAATTTTCATGTTCATTCTGTTTCAGAGACCCCTAGGTATGTTTCTCAACCACAGTGTTCCATATACAATTTCATCGATTGTATATATTTCATGCACTCGATCACACGGTACAAATCAAGTCATGAAATGCCTGATGGATGCATGATCTAAACCGTGCCCCATAGAGTCCTAGGTATTGGTGTACCTAAACTATCTTACCATGTCGTGAAACTGGTATCAGGACCATACTTATGGGTACACACACTTGAGCACCTTAGGTATTCGTATACCTAAACACGATAACAGGCGTGGCGCCCGAAACATGGGGGTGATATATTTATATATATATTTTTAAAACGATTCGTGAAATAGATGTCTATGTCGATGACCCCAAACAATGCAAACCACGATTACTGCAGATTGCAAGTCTGTCGCATGCGATGCAGCGCATGTTGTGCATGCGATTACCTGCTTGGGTCTTATTTATCCGCAGTCTTGGGCTGTCACCATGAGTTAGGCGCTACGTGCGTGCTTGTATTTGGCGCTCATCGCCTGGCAGCTTGTAAGCGACACCGCCCGCCAAGCCACGATACAGTAAGCGACTGACAAAGTTGTGTCTCGCGACGCTGGTCGCGAGGCCACGTCACGACGGAGAGAGTTTTGTCTTGGCGGGGACTCGACCTCCCCTTTGAAGTGCATTGTCGTGACGGGACCCAGTGCCGTCACCTTGACCACAGTCGCGACCGGAAGGGAACTCCGTCGCGACAGACTCTAGTCTCACACTAGAGTACCACTGTCATGACACAAAAGCTGTGTCGTGACACCCAAGCCGGCAGACCACGTCATGAAGCAGGACTTTAGTCTTCAGGCGTCGTTTATTAGCGATACGAAGGTCGTGTTGGGACACGAGCCATCCCACGGCCAACGACCCACTTGTCGTGACACAAAAGCGGTCGGCGACGAAGGCCCTGCACATGACACCACAGCCATAACCCAAGTTCTGCATGCGCCCAGCGAAGGCGGACCATCTGCTGCGACGAGCTCTCTATCTGAGCGCGAGGAGGCATGCGCAACGGGCACTTCCCATGCGGCGCCGCCGGCTGCGGATCCTTCTATGAATTGCGAGCCGCGTAAGCCGTGCGCCTTAGCCTTTACTGCAGCCGGCGACACCGCGTAGTGTCGCGACCCAGCGATGAGCCCACCTATTTTGGTCCCCACTGCACCTTTTTTTTTTTGTTCTCACATCTTGTAAAATGATAAATTTGCCTTATTACTACAACGGCTATTTGAGCCTGGAAAACATGCCAAAATGTATTTATTATACAAAAGAGTTTAATTACAACTCCTTGTTCTTTACCACAGTCTAGCTGGGTTTCTACCTAGAATTTACATAATACAAATGAGGCACAATTTGGCCTTTTCTTAGCCACTAGGTCCTTGGATGTTCCGTCCAGTGCACCTTCAATACCTGAAATTATTTTTCCCACGGCCCGGGGTGAAAACGATGCCCGAGTAGTTGAATTTTCCCCATGGGTTACTCCCGGCAAGTGCTCATCTGATAGCAACGAACAAACATTCAAGTAAATCATGCATATCACTGCCCGGATGTCTACTGCCGTCCATCGCGCCGAGTCCTCAGGCTCCTCGCGCATGCTATTTGCCCGCGCCTTGAAAATCGTTCTCAAAACAAAGATATTTGTTTGTTTGTGGACAACCCTCCGATATATATATTTCTGGACATACTTCGATAATTAATTGTGTGGACAACCCTCCGATATTTTATAGTGGACATACTCCGATAAATAATTGTTGGTCAACCCTCTGAAATCATGTCATGCACCCACACCTATTGTTCTATGGTGTCCCTGTGTATATGAAATGCAAAAAGCCATTTCATGAATTCATGTTAATATATCAAGCATGCATATACTAACATAATATTCACAAAATGACATGTTGTCATGTAGCGGTAACACGAAACAACACACACGGACCAATCCAGCGGTCAGACATTCATCTTGGAGCTGTCAAAACAAGCACAGAGCTTCGGCTCAGAACCACCCGGCGATCCGTAAACCCGGCCGGTTGTCAGCAGTGCGGCATCCCGACCTGAAGTCCGAATCGTTGGGACTAAAATATCTGACCATTATTTGAACATCACAACCATTCGGATGGCTCTTAGCCAAAAAAATAAACCAAGTAGGAGAAAACCCTACCTCTTGGGTTTGTCAAAACTCCTCGATTACAGTCTGATCGCTCTTGTCACGGATGAAGCTTTCACTCTTTCTTCGCGGCAGGCGATCCGTCGGCCCAGGAGATTTAAGTAAAAGCTCTCTCCTATTTCCTTCCTTTTTTTTTCTCTCATTTTTCCATCTCTCCCCATCCCGCTTTGGTAGGTCAGATGGGTCAAGTGGGATGTCCTCTCGCTTGCCACGTGTCACTTCCTCTCATTGGCTCTCTTGGATTACCTTATCCCATTTTATCCATCTACTTTAGTTCTTACCCAGAATTATGGGTTGCCACATGTCTTCTAAGGGTCCGCCCAGGCCCTTTGTTTGAGACATCACAGCCTTGACACGTGGCTCATATAGTACTCAACACTTGATGCCAAAGTGTCTCGTGCTACCACCGATTGCCTGCGAAAAACGTGAAATTACGACTATCTCGGAATCCAATGAAATTCGACGTGGTAGCTAGATTTCTCGAGATGATTTCAATGGTGAGGTTCGTTTTTTCATCCTAGATCTAGAAAAGTTCTGGATTTTCCACCGAAATGACTGGATCCTAGTGGTTGGCAATCTTTAAAGGGTGACATGGCTTTTTTTAGATTTCTCCTCATACCACGTTTCCATAAAGCATGCCGACACCTAGGGGTAGCAATTCGTGTCGATGGCTCGTGTTTGTATCGTGTCAATATTCATCAACCCAAACCCGACACGAATAATAAACGTGTCAACATTCGCTAACCCAAACCCAACCCATTTATTATTCGTGTTAGGCAGTATAACCCATTTAATTTGATTATTTAAAATTATAAGAATTATAATTAATTATCTATTATGTTTAACACAAATAACCTATTAAATTTAACATGTTGTTAAGTTTATTATTTAAATTAATAGGAATTATAATTAATAATCCATATTTAACATAAATAACTTATTAAATAGGTTAATTAATTAATATAATAATTAAACGGGTTAATTTAGGTCAAATTCGTGTTAGGCAGGTCAACACGAGTATGACCCATTTATTAAACGTGTTAGGCGGGTCAACACGAATATGACCCAAACACGATTATACTCAACCCAAACCCGCAAAAATCATATTGTGTTCTTGTCGTGTCAAATTTTGTTAACCCCATCGACATCGTTACAAGATTTAATGGCTTGGATGGAATTTAGGGTGATTTAATTAAAGGGAAAAGTAGGTTTTACACTTAGAAGTATTATTGGACATAAATGATGAAAATGAGACAGATGAACAGGGATGGGATTCCAAACCCATTTATTAACTTTTAAAAAAAAATTGTTTTGAAGGAAAATACTTTAATATTTTAATTATATATATAGTGATTTATGCAATAATGTTGATTAAAAATGGAGAAAGAAAATATGCTGCGCATAGATTTTACGTGGGTTCGATGGTGTGCCTACATCCATAGAACCTGACTCAGGCACAACTACTCCGGTGATAGGGTTATATAGAAGGGTTTATAATAACTCTGGATATGAATAAATTATAAAAATGCTCCTATACCTTGACTATATTGTACCTTACCCTAGGGGCTTTGCTCGGGTTCCCTTAACCTATTATTTTTCCCCCAAACAAAAGAAGATATGCATAAAGGACAATGTCGTCACTTAACTCCGACACTTGTTTGCCCTTTTACTCTCTATATGAGCCACATGCCATAACATATATATTAACTTCGCTAGGTTTCCATGAGTGTTAGTATTATCATTATAGAATGAGAGGTCTATAGTGTTCCACCTTTGCCAACAGAGTTTGCACTAAAAAACATAAATTGTAGTGACTATTTCGAGTCTCTACCAACAATCACATAACCAAGATTCGGGGGCAAAATTAAGTAATATAGGTGTCGTGACTCAATGATTTAATACTTACAAATTTTAGGATGGCAAAGTGTAGAAGTTGAGTTTGAATCACCCTAGTAACAAAGGGGTTTTTTTTTTTTTAAAAAAAAAAAAATCCCCCTAGGCACCACTACTATGTGCATCATATTTTAGAGTAGCTAAGAGTGTCAAATTGAGGAGAAAGGTTGGTTTATAAATGATATTATATATTTTACTAAAAAAAATCCCCTAGAGCACAGCTACTATGTGCATCATATTTTAGAGTAGCTAAGAGTGTCAAATTGAGGAAGAGAAAGGTTGGTTTATAAATGATAATATATATTTTACTAATTACAATCATGTTATATGATAAAGCAATTTGACTTTGGCTTGCCAAAATAAAAAAATGCTTGGTTTGAATACGTATTTCTTTCTAAATTCGATGAATTCATTTCAAATATAAGGTCTGGATAGAGCTACAATATTTATAAAAGAAAAAAGAAAAAATGGGTTTAAACTTGGCCCGAAGTTAGAAATCTTTTAGTGTATAAAATTTTGGGATAATTAAAGCAAATAAAATTGAATTATATATATATATATATATATATATATATATATATATATATAAACCTCTTAAATGAATTTAAATGAATGTATATAATCAATTTGACTTTGGCTTGCAAAACCAAAATACCATGATTGATCAAAATGTTTCTTTTTTAAATTCAATAATTCATGTCAATATAAGGCCTTGGATAGGTCTGTATTTATAAAAAAGAAAAAAGGAAAAAAAGATTTAAACTTAGCCCCGGATCGGAGATCTCAGAAATTCCATAAAATTTTGTTGGTGGTTAAAAGCAAATAAAGAACATTAAAAAAAGAAAAGAAAAATTTAACCTCTTTAAATGTTTTAGTCATATCTATCACCATGTTCCCACCCCCCACTAATTCTAGTAAATATTTTAACCTTCAATAGAATAAAAACAGAGAATTTCTTTAACCTCTTTAAATTTTTTAGTCATATACCTTATTGGAACCGGCAAGCTCTTTGTGAAGTTGAACAGAAATGTCTTTGTTTTGCTTTGACTTGGGTTCTCTGCGCAAGAATTTCTTATTCTATTATAGTGATTAAATAAAAAAATAAGTATAAAATGAAATCGTAAGTTACATCCATGAAAGAAATATATTATATTGTTTCACATTACACAACAAGAATTGTAAAACCTGAAAAAAATCCAAATTTTATGAGAAAGGGTAAAACGGTAATTTCGGTCAAAAATTTAGAATTTTTCTAGATCTCGGATGATGTAATGGACTTCACCGTTGAAATCGTCTCGCCAATCTATTCTGCGTCGAATTTCGTAGTCAAAGTGTCAATTTGTGATTTTCGGCGCGAGTTGAGTACGGGACACTTGGCATGTGATTTGGCTCATAGAATGCGTGTCGACGAGAACAATTGAGCCATGAGCTCAAGTGGGACCATAGGAGACATGTGGCAACACATGATTGGATGAGAATCCAAGTGGATGGATAAGGTGATAAGGAAAAATCCAGGAGAGCATCTGAGAGAGTGACATGTGGCAAGTGAGAGGAAATCTCACTTGACCATATGGACAAAAATCGGTGGAAAGGAAATTGGTGGGAGAAAGAAAGAAAAGAAAGAGAAAGGCAAGAGAAGAGAAGAAGGTAGAGAGAAGCTCCACCTTCTCTCTACAGTTTCACAGCGTCGGACCGGGGTTCAGACCAGATGGAGGAAAAGTGCTTCTCCACGACAAGGCTCTGAGTAGATCTAGGAAGCCAGCGGGTTTAATAATTTCAGCGAGGTAGGGGTCTTTCTCCTACTTAGTTTAATCTTTGGCTAAGAGCCATCTAAATGGTTGTGATGGTTAGGGTTGAAATGGTCGTATATTTTAGTCCCATTGATTTGGGACTGAGTGCTGAAAATTTTGGACTATTTTCGGACAGTCCGGACTGGTTTGTGGACGGTTTTTAGGCGGTCCGGAGCTAAGCTCCTATGTTTGCTGACGGTCCCGGGGTGGTTGCGAGCTATTCAGTTAGCCCGTGTGTCTTTGTTTTGTGTTAATGCTTAAGATGAATAACATGTTAATTGTGTGTAAAGTATGTTAGTATGTCTGAGCATGATATATTAATGTGAAATGGCATGAAAATGGCATCTTGCTTTCCTAATATCTTGGGGACAAGTAGAATGGTGATTAATGAGTGCATGACATGGTTTTTGGATATAACTGTTTTGGAGGGTTGACCAACAATCAATTATCAGAGTATGTCGACAACAATATCGGAGGGTTGTCCACATTATCAATTATCGGAGCATGTCCACCACAATATCGAAGGGTTGTCCACATTATAAATATCCAGATAATAATCCACTATATGTATCGGATTGTCCACAAAATTATTTATCGAATTATGTCCATTTATTTATATCGATTTGTCCACAAATGAACAAATATCTTTGTTTTGGAAAGCGATTTTCATACATGGCATAAGCATCGTAGAGAGAGTCGGTGAGGGACTCGAGGCATGGGATCGGGCATGGTCAGAAATGGGAATATGCATGGAGTTTTACTTGAATGTGGTAGCGGTCGTCCCACGGTAGGGTGATCGAGATCAACAATATTTATATCCCTAAATTTCCTCCTATTCTTGCATTAGTCAATTTCTTTTGTAATATAGCGACTACCAGAGGTCGAACACGGGGATGTTCGTTTTCTTTGTACAAATGATTTACGTGGAGTTCAAAAATGGTGAATTAATTTTGATTTTAGGGTTTATTTAAAAAGCAGTGAGTAGAATAGTTTGTAAATTGGGAACAAAAGTGAAATAAAATTTGAAAAGATATCCTTGAGTCTCGGACCTTTAGTTTGAGTTCTAAGGAAATCAACATGTTCTCGGTCTTTTTCCTCGTGTTGGGGATAATGACATACTTAAGTGATTTCCCAAACGGGATCTTCATTGGCATTAAAGAACCTAAACCTTTAAAAAACTAAACATAGCACATTTAATAAGCATAAATGTCTGACAGTCAAACACATCTCATAAAACTATCCTACAGTAACTAATAGGAGACAACTAACTGGATGACAGTGGATCTAAAGATAAGCATCCATTGTAACCAAAAAGCTTGCCAAATACACGTTAGTGAGGGTAGGTCTAGAAGATTTTAACCTAAGGTGAGATGCAGGGACTTAAATACCCATAAATACGCGCATGAAAAGCGAGAGAACATCTGGCTTACCTCAAGCGCGCAGTGGCCTTCCCCTTCAAGGATGGGGGAGGTTTAGCCAAACATCCTTTGATTTGTCATCATCAAAGGGTGTTTAGCGTAGAAAAATAGAAAGAAAATGAAAGAAAGGAAGAAGCGGGAAAAGCGGGGAGAGGTGAGCTTCTCCTAAAGTATTGCGATTTGATTGATGTTTACAAACCTTGACTCTAGCTTATATGAGGCGTTGAGGAAATTATAAAAACAAACCAAAACAAAAGCTATTACAAGGGTAAAGGAGAAAAACAAAAAGCGGGGCGTTTGGATCACAAAAAGCAGGGGAGAGGATTTTACGCTATGCACGATGAATTTATTTATGATAGCGAAATTTCGCTATCATAAGCGAAGAGTGCGAGCATAAGCGAGTACAGTTTCGTTATGCACGATGTTTTCGCTATGATGGCGAAAGAATTGAGTTAGCGAGGAAATTTTCAGCTGTGGGCACTATTCATCATTGTTTCATTGCTTCATGCATTCTTATTCCTTACGCACTATTCAGAACTCTTCTTGCTTTGATATTCTTCATTCTCGGCTTGCTGAAATTGATAGAAAACCATATGAAATTGATGGAAATCAACCCGACTTTGTTATGATTGGGTTGACACGGCGATTTGGCTTCCAATTCTTGCAAAAACTACAAAAACAACCCCGGAATGCGATTAGAAGTACAATAGGGACCGAACATGTCAATTGGGTTAATTATAACAATTAGTATACAAAAGCGCTCAAAACCTAGTAAAAATAGGGCTCAAAATAGCACTTTTGGGCCTTGGCGTCCCACCCCCAACCTACACATTTGCTAGTCCCTTAGCAATGAAAGAAAGAAAAGAAACATAGAGCATACTAAACAAAATCAAAATTATGTTCACAAAAATATATTTAAAGGTTGTGAATGAGTAGGTACCCTAACCCTAGTATAGAATCATCAGCCTTGTCCAATAACTATCTTGAATGAATGCCATACAAAATTGAGTATCAAAGAGCCTCCATCTCGATGAATGTGAAACTTTGAAGATCTAAGTGTTTGTTTGATGTTCTCGGCAATAAGCATCAAGCACTCTACTAACCTAGCTCTTTACTTGAAACCTAGCAAGCTAACCAGCCTAAATAGATCAGGACCCACTCTTATTCCACAACACGTGTTGTAGGGGTGCAATGCTGAGGAATCGACCTCACCAAAGTCCATGTAGCGGGATCTCTGGTGTCCCAGCCAATTGGGATTCAGGGCATCGAGTCGCGAGGATCTTTGGTATAGCTCTTCGAGTTACACCGGACTAGAATGATTTGAGACTCCGGCACCTACAACTTGCCTAAACTCTACCCATCCACCGTGTGAGCACTAGTCGGTGACTCCCGACCCGAGTTGGCTTAGGACGCCGGGCTTTAGACTTTTCGCCGTATACCCCTCGGACCGTGCTCGGGTTTTGAGGTAAAGCGTTCTGAATTTTCTTTCTTTTTTTCTTTTCTTTTCTTTCTTTTCATTTCTTTTTATTTGGAAGACACATTGGCCTTACATTCATGAAGTCCATAACCTATTAAAGGTGGTCACTTGAAACTAGAGGTAGGTTATTGCAAAGTAAAGGAGATTCTTGCTTGATTTTGACCTATGTTGAAACCCTAATGTGCTCGGTGTGGTTAGCTAAAAGGTGGGAAGAAAAAAAAGATTGAAAGCAACAAGATTTCAATTGATCATCCACTCGACTAGGCATGGAACCAATCTAACATCAATAGAGTGAATGAGATTTCCAATTTCAAACCACAGGTTAGGCAAAACCACAAAAACAATGGATTTTGTTTGAACAAAATAAGATTTGTATAGTATAACTGACTTCACAAAAAAGAAAACGATGACCATTGAACATCAAAAAATGGGCTTGCTCAAAATAATAACAAAAATATAAATGCAAAAGCCACTTCCTTCGCTAACTCTCACGACCAAATATCTGTTCTTCAGAAATAGGGCTCGGATTGGAAAGTTAGGGAAAGTGGCCCCCTCTGATGGGATGTGATCGTTTTTGGATAGGATACTTCGCAAGCTTTCCATTGACACCTTATTCACTATGTTTGGGCTTCAAATGAACAAGTTAGGAGAAGAAAAGAGAGAAAAAAAGTGACCAATTGGAACATTTTGAAACTTTCACTTTCATAAAAATTTCAAAAGTGTTCTTTCTGGTTATATTTGGATTCTACACTCTCTAAGATTTCCAACGGTACCAAAAACGCCTAAAATCGGATAAAAAAGTTATGAGTGAAACAAAATCGGGGCAGCTGTAGGGCATGTGAAATTTAAGCTATGTGTGCGAGAGACTAAGCTATGTTTAATAGCGACTTTTTTTTTTGAAAAATAAAATAAAATAAAATAATTAATAAAAATAATAATAATAAAATAATAAAAATAAAAATAAAACTTTTTTTAAGAGACAATTTTTTTAATATAAAATAAAAATAAATTTTTTTCTTTTTTAAAAATAAAAATAAAAATAAAAAAACAAACATTTTTAATAAAAATAAAATAACTTTTAATATAAAATTAAATTTAAAATAAAAAATAAAATTTTTATATTAAAAAAAAAAAAAACAAAGTTTTTTTTTACCTTAATTCTTGTGCCTTTGTTTTGTTTTTAGTGGGGATAGCCGTACACATTTTCGCTATCATGAAATTTCGCTATGATAGCGAGTCTTCGCTACCATTGCGAAATTTTCGCTAGTTGCGAATCTCACTGTCTGCGATCTTCGCCCCACAGCACAACCTACTTTGCAGTTTTTTTGTTCGAACCCCGAAATTTGGCTTAAGGCTGCAAAAATTAATAAAAAAAATTAAGAAAAATTGCGAAAAGTGAAAACAAGCTAGAACAAAGATTAACTTCAAAAATTAGAGAAAGAAAATCTAACAAGAAAAATTAGCAGAAATCCAAGTAAAATAAAATAAGATAAAATAAAACTATAAAAGTAGAAAACAAAGCGTGGGAGGTGACATACGAGCTGTTCCTCGAGCCTTGGGAGGCTGCTTGGAGTTAGTGGGCTTACAAATCTTAGGGTGGTGCTCGAGCTCAGGCACTTTTGGCTGTGCGTATCTTAAATGCGGTGTGGGCGGCTATGCGTGTTTTGATCTTAAGTAATAAGAGTGCATCTGGTGCACCTAATCTGCTTGAAGTTTTGCATTACGGAGCTGGGATTTGGTGGCCTTTGTGGTAGGTGTTTTGGGCATGGGTTGTGCTGCAGGGGAAGGCAGGATATGCACTGGCAGTGGGCTGTTTTTTGCTTGGGCAGTGGACTTTTGGGGCTCTTCTATTTCTTCCTTTCCACTGCCCTCCTCAGTTATCATGGCAGTGATCTGTTCTTCTTTTTCGAGGCGAAAAGCAACACCAATGTTGAGGATTGGATAACCCCTTCAACAACTTCTCTGAAATCCTCATCATCTCTTCTTGTAGTTCTTTGTTAAGATATACTCTACTGTGGTGTCACTTAGACACTCTTCCTCTGGACTCTTCCCTTGATGATCAAAAATTTGTTGAAGCGACTGAAGTTGAACATTGCAGGCTGTCAAATTGCTGAACTACTTCACTTTGAAACCCATCTAATTTTTGTTCCAGGGTGTTCTCCACAGTATGGATTTTTTGACTAAATTGGGCATTGAATTTCTTTTGTTCTACCACGGCACATCACCCGCGGTTGGTAAGATGCAGAATTGCTTGCTCGGCCAGGAGATGGCTTTGTGGTGGTTATTTGAGACAAAGAGGCATCTTGTGGATGTGGGAGGAGGTGCGTAAGTTGGGATAACTTGTAGGGGTGTACTCGTCCATTGGTCTCCTATATTCCCTCATAGACCTACATGGGTTGGTTCTCTCTACGGAGTTCTTGCCCAGCGCCATGGAAGGTTCCTATAATCCCTCGTGACATGTATGCTCTAGGGTTTCTCTCTGCGAATACTCCTTTGTATTGCTTTCCCTCTTCCGTTTGGTTAGTATTGACCTTTAAAACATGTATTCCTACAGTAGCTTGAGCTGACCTGAAGCCTGCAAAAAAAAATCTACTTGACCTTTATTTTTTTTTATAGTGAAATGTACTAAAAAAAAAAAACTAATAGTGAAACAATAAAAGGAAAATTTCACGGAGCTTGTGATAGAAGATCTAAAGTGTTCCCTGGCTTCGTCGAATGCACTTAGAGGCACCATCCGTAGCAGCCATTTGATTCGTGCCGTTGATAGGGTGATCAGGAATCAACAATATTTATATCCACAAATTTCCTCCCTATTCGTAGTAGTCAAGCTACTGCGATATAAGCATTTCAGGTTGAACAGGGGATGAGTTTTCTTTATCTGGATGATTTACGGTGGAGTTGAATGGTGGAATTTAATTTGGATTTTGGGGTTTTGTTAAAAATAGTGAGGTAGAATGGTTGTAAACTGGGAACAAAAGTGAAATAAAATTTGACAAAGATATCCTTGAAGTCTCGGGCCGGTTTTAAGTTCTGAGAATAACATGTTCTCGGGTCTTTTTCGTGTTGGGGATAACGACATATAGTCGTTTCCCAAGCTAGGATCTTCATTTGGCATTAAAACCTAAACCCTAAAACTAAACATAGCATTTAATAAGCATAAATGTCCTGACAGTCAAAACACATCTCATAAAACTAACCTACAGTAACTAATAGGAGACAACTAACTGGATGACAGTGAATCTAAAGATAAGCATCCACTGTAACCAAAAAGCTTGCCAAATACACGTTAGTGAGGGTAGGTTTAGAAGATTTTAACCTAAGGTGAGATGCAGGGACTTAAATACCTATAAATGTGTGCATGAAAAACAAGAGAACATGTGGCTTACCTCAAAACTGGCACCCAGTGGCCTTCCCCTTCAAGGATGGGGAGGTTTAGCCGAACATCCTTTGATTTGTCATCGTAAGGGTGTTTGTGACGAAAAAATGAAAGAAAATGAAAGAAGGAAAAGCGGGAAAAAGCAGGAGGCTAAGCTTCTCGAAATTGCGAGATTTGATTGATGTTTACAAACCTTGACTCTAGCTTATATATGGCTCAGATCAAGGGAAATTACAAAAACAAACCAAAACAAAAGCTATTACAAGGGTAAAAAGGAGAAAAACAAAAAACGAGGTCGTTTGGATGAGAATCCAAGTGGATGGATAAGGTGATAAGGGAGGAAGCTCAGGGGGAGCGGCGAACGGTGACATGTGGCAAGTGAGAGGAAATCTCACTTGACCCACCTTGGAGCAAAAAATTCGGTGGAGAAGGAAATTGGTGGGAGAAAGAAAGAAAGAGAAATGAAGTAGAAGAGAGGTGAGAGAGAAGCTCCACCTTCTGCAGTTTCGAGGATCGGACTGGGGTTCCGATTAGACAAGGAAAATTTTCTCACAAGGCTACAAGTGAGACCGGAAGCCCGGGAGTTTCGACAAACTCCAGGTAGAGTCTTTCTTTTACTTAGTTTAATGCTGGGCTAGAGCCATCTAAATGGTTGATGATGGTTGGGGCCGAAATAGTCATATATTTTAGTCCCAAAGATTTGGGACTGAGTGTTGAAAATTTTGGACTGTTTTTGGGCGGTCCGGAGCTGAGCTCCTGTGTTTGCTTTGGGCAATTCTGAGATGGATTGCCGAGTTGTTGATTGGCCCATGTGTGTTGTTTAATGGTAAATGCTTAAGATGAATAACATGTTAATTGTGTGTAAAGAGTATGTTAGTATATCTGACATGATATATTAATGTGAAATGGCATGAAAATGGCATCACGCTTCATATGCGGGGGACACCGTAGATAGTAGGTGTGAGTGCATGACATTGTATTTTTGGAAGGCGGGGTTGACCTGACAATCAATTATCGGGTATGTCCTAGCAGTATCGGGTTGTCCACATTATCAATTATCAGAGCATGTCCACCACAATATCGGAGGGTTTTCCCACATAATCAGTGCTCCAGACATGTCACCACAATATCAGAGAGGGATGTCCACATTATCAATTA
>JAEQBH010008108.1:0-181426 GCA_016808115.1 Tetrastigma voinierianum
CTTGATACTCGGCGTCTTCTCACGGCTGGCGTGAAAAACTATCTTTGATGTCTGTATCGATATAGATTCGAGGTTTGGGATCCGTCTTGCCAAAGGTTGCAAGGAGAACCCGTATAAGCTGCCACAAATCAAGTTCAAGATTTGAACAGTAATAGGAGGTGTTGACCACTACCTACGAAGGGCCTTAAATTTCTATTAGCTATTCGACCTGATGGTCATTGGCAGAGGATTTGGGAGGCCCAAATGTTTCTCTACAGTTTAGTAAGTGGCTTTTTGAATAACATATATATGACCTTGTTTTGTCCCAATTGCAGAAGTGAATTTTTTGTGTGATTTGTTTTAAAATTCAATGGAGAAAGACCAGGGGTGGACCTTGCTTGTGCCTAGTGGAGGCACTTGCCACACTAAAATTTTTGAAAAACAAAATTCCTTCTTAGATTCAGGGTATTTGAATTCAAATATTATACTTTGTCCTCGTTGAAATATCTAAGTATTAAATCATTGAGTTGAAGTCCAAGTTTATAAATTTTGTAAAATTTATCTTACTTAATCTTGTCCCCGATAAAATCCAATCTTGGGTCAGTCACTGGAGAAGACCATTTAAGTTTTTCTCCATTTTATCTATTCCTTATTGCCTCGTTATTCTCTATTTGAATAAAGTGACAATTTATGTGACAAAAATTACCAACATATTCATTACTTTGCTATATTAAGGGCTCTGAATGGCTATGCTATCAATAGAGCATGTGAGAGATGTACAGATATTTGCAATCACCGAGAAGCAGAGATTGCTCCTATATTTTGGTCCTCCAGTATTGTGCAGTCTTTTTATTTACGTTAAACTACACTTGCACAAGTATACTTTGAGACTGTTTATTCGTGAAAGAATATTAATCATATGGGACAATTATGTGATGAACATTCAATCTGACAGGTGGATTTTTTTTATTCAATATAGAAAGTATATAATTTTGTGCCATTACAGTACATATTTGTATCCTAAAATAGTTCTATACTGTTATACGATGACATTTTGTATAGACCAGACAGCAAATGGTGACACAACTACAAAGACTAACTAATTGACATTTATCAAAAGACTAACTAAAGTCCACAAACACATTGCCTTGTTTTGTTGATTTTTGTGTAGAATATGTGTTTGTTCTTTTTGTAAGCAAGATTCATTTAAAAATTTAATTTTGGTCTAAATCATTGAAAGTGCACATGTCCTTACAAGTAATAAAGTGAATTACCCAGTCAGAGATATCGTTCCCATGAGGATGGAATGAAACAAAATCAAAGACCCTTCTTAAGCTACTCCAAGATCCTTACTATTTTGTGAACTCCGATAATCTAAAATGGTAAGTACTAATAAAATATTCTAAGTAATTTCACTAGTATATATAAGATTTTAACCTAAAAATGGGTGAGGAATTCCCAGGTGAATCCTGGAAATAGACTGATGAATGATTGTCAATTTGCATCATTTGAGTCCACTAACTCAACCATTGGTTGGAAAGCTGTGGTTGTCAAAGATGCATTTATGGTATGGTTTGGTTTTCTCCCCAACCACTGCCTTTCTACTAATTGAGATTCATGTTCATTTCTTTCATGTATCATCGATAACGCAGATATAAAAATCCTCTTTCGTCCATAGGGTATTTTCCCTTTTCAGTATATAAAATCTGGGAGTAGAGATTTAACGCTAAGAGACAGGATGTATAAGCCTTCTCAGATTTTAAATGGCACCTCATCTTTCCAATCTTGCATTCAGAAATTCTCATGTCATGATTGAATGTGCCTAACACAGGAATCAGAATCATTTCATCAGGAAGATGAAAACCTCAAACAATTAAACTAAATGTTTCCTCAACTAACCTCACATTAGGTAAGTTAGTATAGTAGTCTATCTGAGTAATCTTTTGAGTGTTTATGGTTCCAGTGATAGTCTACCATACCATAAGGAAATGCTCCGCACCTCAGGATTCTCCATCTTTGTATTATTAGAGGAGCTTCTGGAAATCGGAACCAAAATCAGTTCTTTGTTTTGAATTTTGATACTAATTACACCCAAACGATTAAGTTCAAGAATAATACTAGTAAAATAAATTCAAGTTTCTTCAGCGTTTACTTTCCGTTGTGCGAAAAATATAATTACCATTGTAGACTGAAAATTCAAGTTTTATGAAAATGGCAAAATGGTCTATTTGGTAAAAATAAAAATTTTCTGGATCTCGGGATGATAAAGCAGTTTCACCAGATTTAAGGATCGTCTCATGTTTAACTACCCACGTGAATTTCGTTGAATTGAAGACAATAAGAAATTTCTGTTTTAAGAGACATGAGAGTGTCGGGTCTTAGTAAAATGGGTTTTCAGAGACATGTGATGTGAAAAAAGTCACCCACTACATGCCTCTTGGCTGACATGTTACAAGATTAAGAAAGAGATGATGGAAATGGACGGCCTAGATAGTACAAAGTGTAAAAATCTGAAGAAGGGCACATTTGGGAATTTATGGAATTGTTAATGATAATGAGACAAAAGATGAAGCAGTATTTCATCTTCTTTAAAAGACCAAAAAGCAGCAATGTGCTGGAGGTGATCACATTGGGCTGGAAATTTACCTGATTTTTAAGAGAGAGAAAGAAATGCCTTCTTTCGTTTTCAAACCCGATCTCGGACCGTGGTTCTCAACGGATCAAAGACTGGATGCTCTATGAGCTGAGATCTCGTGGACATGATTTGGTGGAGTTTGATGAAACTCGAGAGTGAGGATCTTTTCCTACTTGCGTTAATCTTTGGCTTCAGGAAGCCATGTAAATAGTTATGAATGTTTCTGAGCTTCCTTTTGGCATAAGCTAGAATCTTTAAAGCTTTGAATCCAGTGGAGAAAATTCCTGTTTGACAACAGTGCGTGAGGCATTTAACCCGAGGTTTCCACATTTCACATGAATAGTAACCTTGTGATTTTCTTGGTCTTGAAAATGTGTTTTAACAGTGATTCAAAATGAATTGCTGTGTTTGTTGATAGCCCATGTGAGGCTAATTTTGGTGTAATTGATTGTGAATTTGCCAACATGTTTTGTGTGATGTGGTATGTTAATATAGCTATGTGATATAGCCCAAATGAATGTGTTGATTGCATCATGCATTCCATATGTACATTGAGCCTTCTGATCATTCAGGTGTGGTGCGACGTAAAGAATACGAAACAAAAATGAAAATGGTTGTGATAGGAATTTCGACGGAATATTTTCCGAAGAATTGCCTTGGAGGGACGTCCAACATGCTCGGGATGGGGACCGGCTGGCTTTTAGGAGGTTATCGATGTTGCCTGGAGGTGAGCCCGACATTTTCTTGAAACTGTTAAATGGTTTTTTAAGAACAAAAAAGATTTTGTTTTGAAAACTGGATATTTTCTAAGCATTACGAGCTTAGGCACTATCATGAAGAGTCGGTGGACTCGGGATGGGATTAGTCAGCATGACATTCGAGTGGGTTCTTTGAAATTTCTTGAATGTGATTGTTTGACTTGTATATTGCACTTAGGTGGGAGTAACCCATGGAGGTATCTCTCACAGGCTGCTCACCATGTCGAGGATCCTCATTTAAGATCTGGGGTCGTGCACAGGAATGGCCGCTCACTGGGGCCGTATGAAGAAAGCCCCGGGTTATTAAACTTGGGTATTTCATTTTATATAACATGTGAGTAGAATCTTGTAATTTTTAATATATATGGTCAAAAATGTCTCTTAACTCTTGGACATGTAATATATTTGGTTGGGATATAATTTGTAGATATTGATCGAGGCCTAAGTATATTTGGTATTTTACTCGCATATGGATACAATGTGGTCCATTATAAACTTGTTAGGACAGGTTTTGTACCTTAGGTGAGAACTCCACAGCCTGGGAGACTCTACTGATTTTTTTGTGGTGGTGTCAGATTACAGACATCCCGTATTCTCCGGGTTGAGGTTGTCAACGGACCTGAGGTTGGGCGTCACAGCCCTTGACCCATTCCTAGAGAGGGAGCTCGATCTTCAAAGCCCAGTTCACATATGGTGAAACTGGTGTTGTCAGGAAGATTCATTGACATTATAAATGGCGAGTAATGAATTTCCAGATGCTGAATCCATTTAAAACTAGGCAATAGTGAAAGATAAGGAATTTCAAAAATATCCCTAAGCTCGGCTTCACATAGTTCATTACTCAGCTCAAACTAACTCAAAAATAAAACTAAAAATCTAAAAAAATGTAATAAAAGAAAAAATAATCATCTGAGAGTCTCCGGCTACACCACAGTCTTGGGAATTTCTGGAAGAGCTGCGCACATTGCACCACTAGATATACGATCTATTATATATTTTCCAGCCCAAGTGGGCCCCACATACTTCAAGACTACAAATTAGGATCTAAAATTTATGGCCCAAAATGGTAGCTTTGTCGTGACAAAGAATGTTCTGTTGCGACAAAGAAAGTTATGTCGCGACATGGTTCTTATCTTTGTCGCCTGCTCTTGTCGTGGCCTGCAGTTTCCTGTCGCGATATATTTTCATGCTATCTTCTTTGATTATGTGTGGCTTATAATTTGAAACTGTCATGACATGGATTACGATGTTTATGCGACATCTTGGCACGACATAGTTTGTCTTTGTTCTGCGACAAGTTTCTCGGTAAGCATGGTTGTTATCGCGACGGAGTTGTGTTTTACTTATATTCTTTGGCTGAACTTTTTATGTTTGTGATAAGACTCTTTCCATAATGCGGCATAATCTTCTTTAATCCTTAACTATAGTTATTAAACTTTTTGTTGCAACATTTAAATCCCTTGTTCTGACAAATTACTGCTCCAGCTCATATCCTCTCTTCTACTTTGTCTGACCTTAAAAACTACTCCGTTCACGACGAGATATTTGACTCTCTGACTTTTATGTCAGCGAGATATACGCCTTCATTTCATTATGTATACAGCAACATCAGTTTTCATTAATCGCAGCAATCTTCTTGTCATTCTTCTCAACCATATCACGACAATGGTTGTTCACATTCGCGTGTAACATTCGTCTCGTGACCTTAAGTTTCTTTGTCGATGAAATTCTTTGTAGTGACAAAGTATAACGCATTATCTTTCATTATTTGAATCTGGATATTTATTCTTAACATTATAAAAATATACGCTGGTCTTGTCCTTGATTGGAAATGTCACGCCGCAGCACCACGAAAACTTTTAATCAGTGGGCACATGTCTCATTGTTTTACCATTTTCTTGTCGCGACAGAGTTGTCTTTTGTTGCGATAATGTTCATCTGATATCTTTGTTCCTTATATCGCGACAGAATTGTAAGATGTTGTGACAAGGTTCCAATGCCATTTGTTTGATCAATGTCACGATAGAGTAAGGAATGTGCAGACATAAAAATCATTATTCTGAGCGAGAGATTAGTGAGTCCTATCTCGGTGTCACGACATTCTTCATTAAGCCGCTCATTGACTTTTGTTCGACGAAACTGCTTAGACATTCTTTCTTGATTCTGTTGGGTTGCATGTACATTTGGGGAGTGTTAGCGTGAGAAATTCTACCTTGGCCAATTTTACCGCTTTTCTTGTTTTGGAATTATCTTTTTTCTATATAAAACGCAAAACAAAGTTGAGGTGAATATTCATAGTCGACATTAAATGAATCTAAAACTACAGAATTAGCCTACTTAGAAAATGGATTAAAAATATAGACAGTTTATGATAAATAAATTCCACAAACTTAACTTTTTCTTGTCCCAAGCAAAGAAAAAACTTTGTTTTGTCATCAAACAGATTAGGTTTAATTTTAAGAACATTTTTATATTTGGATCTCGATTTGACTAGGAAACACAAATTTAATTTGTAAATTATCTAAATATGTTTCCAATCTAGAATCAAGAAGATTTTCCATTTACAAGTTCACTAAACGATAAAATAATTCATTTAATTATAAACAATTCAATCATTCAACCCCTGATTTATGAGTGTGTGGTAGGTCTTTCTCTCTTTTTCCTTGGCGGATTAAGATTTAAATCTTTTGGGATGTTACTTGAATGGCAGTTTTCTCCTTTATTCTTTAAAGTCCCGGCAAAATTATTTTATCTTAATCTCCAATATAATCATAAAAGCATATATGCCACAATCGAGAATCAATTAGGTCTTTTTAGGTTTTGCTTAATGGGCTTGAGTGAATGGTGAATGTGGATAATTTGGGCTCAATTTTTACCGATTTCACTTTCCACTTGACCTATTTGCCCACCATGCCATTTCTTATTTTCAGTCCTTAATGTTTTATCTGCTCCAACTATCTGGTTTGGAACATTCTTTTACGCATACTTTTTGTGTTGGTACTTTTCTTGACCACATTCAGGTTGTAAGCTTTCATTCCTATCTTTAAACCTTTTCACTTTTCATTTTTCCATCTGAGGTTTAGGAATGTACGATGTTTTGTCTTTTTAGCTTTCTACCACCCTTGCGAACTTTGGTTCATTAACTCCCATACTAGTTGGCATTAGGGTACTGGATGTTGAACACCCCTAGGACTTAATTGTTTCAGGGAGGAAGACTGGAACTAAACTTATTCCTGTATTACTTTCTTTTCAAGCTCTTTTCTCGATTTGAAATAATCTTCCCCGAACTTGTCATCTTCTATATTCTCTTTGGCCTTGTCATGTCTGGGCAAATCAGGTTTCTTTACTATAGGATTATATTCAAGGAGGAATTAAGACACTCCATTTGCTGGTTGATGATGAAATTAGGCTATTGGCTCATAAATGAGGAGCTAATAATGTAGCTACTTATCATATTATAAAATTATAGCTTTGAAAACCAAACTTCTAAGAATAATAAGCCTATAATATCATTTCATGTTATTGATATTGCTTAGGATTTTAAGTAACCAAACTAATTGTAAAACGGGAAAAGAAATTCAATTTTTTTTGAAAATGGTAAAACAATATTTTGGATTGTGAAACCTTGGAATTTTTTTAGATCCGGATATGAAACAACTATGATTAGATTGTCTTCTGATCAGTTACCAGGTCAATTTCTCAATTTGGATGGAATTGAGGAATTTCACGTTTTGAAGTGGGTATAGCAAAGTGACATGGCACTTGGTTGAGTTAGCTCATTAGGAGCCATGTGCCAAATGGAGGTTAAGGTGAACCATGAGAGAAAGTCAGGATGGCCATGTGTAGGCACCCTTGAGAAATCTAAGTTTTGGATAAAAGGATAAGGTGAGAGAAAAGAGAACCAATGGGGAAGTGACATGTGGCAAGGAGGAGACTTCCCACTTGACTTGTTGGACCAAAACAATTCAGTGAGAGAGAGGGGGAAAGATGAGAGAAAAGAAGAAAGAGAAAGAAGAGAAAAAAGAGAAGAAGAGAGAAGGGTGAGAAATACAGACTTATCTAAATTCACGTGATGGGCGGCGGTTCTAGATTGAACTAAGAAACCAAAGTTGGTATAGCGAAACTCTGGCGTGGTGCAAGTGGTATTAGGTTTAGTCAAATCTGAAGAGGTAGGTGTTTTTCTCTACTAGGTTTGTGCCGGTCTAGAGCCGTTCAAATAGCGCCTTAGGTTGTTGGTGTTTGGGAACGACCAGAATGGTTAGTCCAGAATTTTGGGGCCGAATCTTAGAACCTCAGGTTGTTCCAAACGTTCAGAGTTTGGATTTTTGGGATTGTTTTTGGACCAGGTTCGAAAGCTGAATTTTTGGAATTTGTTTTGGATGCATCGAAGACTAAATTTTGGGATTATTTTCGAACAATCCGGAATTAAATTTATGGGATTTATTTTAAGCAGTCCCAGGATTGTTTAATTTGGCCCATTGAATCCATATTAACTATTTTTGTATGTTTAAAAATGATAACATGTATTCAGTTGTGTGAAAATCATGTTATTACATGTAGTGAATATATTAACATGGTTTGTGATGATGTAGTATATTGAGAAGACAACTGTTATCCGCTGATCATGAATGTTGCATGTGAATTGACGAAATAGCATAGGCCATTTCATATACACGGAAGCCAGCATACCATGGAGTCTAGTGGGTGTTGCACATCCTGTGAGTTATTGCCATTTCTTGGTAGATAATGGTAGAGTGAGCTTCGAAAAATAGGACAATGTCAAAAATCAAAGTTACTGGTTTATATAACATCGAAAAAAATAGATGCTCTGGGGTGTGTTGGGTGACGAATGGGTAGATCCACCCCAGGGTAGAAAGACCCAAAATTTAAATTAGTGGTTGAACATGATCCTCAGTGGTGAAATTTGTAAAAATATTTGGGAGAAAGTCAGCTATCCTGATCACTGTAAACCCGAAAAATACATGGCCCATAAATGTATGGACACACGAGATTTGATTTAAATCAAATAAACATTGGAGGATTTTCCAATGGGTTAGGAACAAGTTTTCATACATGGCAAGTGCATGTGTGAGGGAGTTCGGTGAGGACTTAAGGCATGGGCCGGGGCATCATAGACGTCGAGTGGGAGCATGCATAATTTTATGAATGTGTTGTTATTGGACTGCCATTGCATACACTTAGGTGGGAGCAAGCCCTTGTAGGAGGAATTCATCGGGCGTGCTCCTGTGTTAGGGAAAATGTTTTCCAAGTTCTTGAGTACCACTAGGGGTGTTAAGTCCATCCGAGAACTTAGTTGAGAAAAAAGGCCCCGGGGTTTGAAAACTTTATTATCATATTTTAAAATTTTGGTAGAGCGGTTTACGCATATAGAGGAGAAGGAAGTTATGTATTAAACTCATTTGTATGATTAGTATTTGTTTGTAAATTTTCTAGGTTTCTTGATGCCCTTGTAATAAAAAGGCTATTAAAGAAAAAGAGAAACTTGAGGTGCAGAAAGGCAGGTGTTCTTTGCCCGTTTCGGATTCTGTGGCAATAGTGGCCTTATGTCTCTCGGTGGCTGCTATCACTTTGACAGTTTTCTTTGGCCGCAGGCCTTTTGGAGTTCACGACAAGGGCTTTCCTGGGTGTGGCGAGCCTCTGGATCTATAACCGCTGTATAGGTTTCTCCTTATGTTGCGGCATAGTTGTAGCTAGGACCCGAAGGCCGTGGCTGTCCGCGACACTAGAAATTGACCCTTGTGAGAGTTCGGTGGGCACGGAATTTCTGTCCACAGATGAAGAGTATTTATATCACGACGAGTTTTCCCGAGGTGGGATTTTAATGCGTGATAGAAGTTTTTTGATCGCAATGAGTTTGGCCAGCAGATGGTCGATTTAGTGTGGCGATCAGGGACTTAGATAGACGGATCGTTTTGTCGCGACCTGTTTTTAGAGTCGCGACCTGATTGGCAGGTGGGAGGAATCTCGTCGCACGATGAGATTTAGCCTGACGGGGAGAGGCCAGTCTGCATGGCCAGCGCCACAGTCATCTGACATAGCGCCACAGTAAGGTCTCACCATGACTAAAAGCGAACTGCGCTCTGACATCGATCAGCGCCGCGAAGACCGACACCTAGCGCGTGTGGCGATTATTTTGATAGGCACCCATGAGCACTATTGGGGGCCAATGCGTGTCGTCATAAGTGGTAGCGACAAGGACCTCTGTGATAGACTTGTCGGCTAGCAAAAAAAAGATCCTCTGCGGTTGGGCGTCACGGCACGGTATCGAGCTTGGTATCTGAATCTGCAGGAATGCCGATGGGCACGAGTTTAGGTCATGCATCCATGTGCATTTGATAAATGGTATCTGCGATTTCTTTGCGATCGTATTGTATGTTGTATAAATCATATTCTTGATACCAAATAGTATGTGGGAAATAAGTACAATTGCATGTTAGTGAACAGCACGCCACTACTAATTGAGTAGAGAAAAGAAACCTTAAATTTCATTTGACATGTATGTAGTAGCGGGTAAGGGAAGGGCCTTGAGGGGTTTGCTAATGAGGCACTCCACTTGTTTAACCAAGGCCTTTGTGAGTTGTGGGTTCTAAGTTGCCATTGCTGTAAGCTAAATGTGGTCGAGGGAATTCAAAGGGAGGCAAATAACCTCCAGCGGTTTTACTGCTGCATCATCCTCAGAGCATTGGGAGGGATCGATGATGATTGATGTTAGTTGAAACGAGTTGAGAAGGACTTTGAGGCTCTAGATTACCTCCGATGCTATAGGATCAGGCTAGCCACATTTGGCTAGAAGAGTGAATCCCGATATGATTGGATTAGATTGTCAAAGTCTCACCCGGATCAAGAGATGATGACATGGGGAGAGTTTCGAAAACTCTTCATGGATGGTTTTTCCTGCATCTCTCAGGCAGCATACAGAAAACTGGGAGTTCCTTAGTTAGACCAAAGAATGTGTTTGACATGAATCGTAATAAGTTCACCGAGATTAGCGCGTTTCGGGGATGGACCTATCAGCCACAAATATGGTCGAGGGTGAGAAGTTTTGAATGGCTTTGAGGTTGTCCGTAAGGCGAGGAATTGTAGGATTTCTTCTATAAGACATGGACTCTATAATTGAGATCAGGTTATGGCCATAGAAAAAGTGAAAGATGCCTGGAGCATCCGAAGATGAAAGGAAGGACGTGTTCTTCTAGTTTGGGAAAGAAGCAGAAGACTTCTATTCCCCGAGGATTTAGGGGCGAGGCTGCGGCCATCGGAGGCGAGCTCGGCGGGGTTTCGATCGGTTAGGATAGATGACATATTATTTACGCCATCAACGCCGGACATAGTAAGGATTGCCCTTAGAGCAAGGATCCCGGGGTTTTGGGACAACGGTCCCGGTCCATTAGTGGGGCCAAGTGCGAGACAGGTTTGTTTCATGCCCGGTCTGCGGGAGCCAGGGACCGATGGTAGTCCCGAGGTGCTGCATGTCTTCTAGCCGGGCGAGCCAGAGAGGCGGGGTATGGGTGAGGTCGGGGCCAAGGCTCCCACGGGCAGGACAGGGGACCCTAGAATGCTCCTACAATTATTACACAGACCGAGGAGCGTAGGATGAGGAAAAGTCATCTTCGGGATGCATTTCTGTTATCTCGCCTATGGGCAAGGATCATTTGTTGGTCCCCAGTACATAAAATTTCATTCCATCATTGCATCATGCTGGACTTAGAGTTTGAGACCTTTGGAGAAGCCGGCCTTATGCAATCTCTCCTTTGGGAACTGAAGATTTGAGTGTGGATCTGATATCTTGAGGTTTCGGGTTAAGAGATCTGGGATTCACTCCGTTGGACGGGGTTTCTGGAGCATGTCGAGTTCGATGTCATCCTTAGGATGGACTATTTGAATGGAACCTTTGAGTCATCATTGATTTGAGCGACAGGAGTTGCACCGCCTACACACGGCGATTATACGTGTTACTGTTCAGAGGACTTCGCTGATGTTTACCAGGCAGGTATGCAGCTCATTCAGCACGCTGAGACTGATTAAGAGGATTGGCTAGCCTTTACCTGAAGACGAAGACCGGATTTGAATCCCTACCTCAAGATTGGATTGGCAAGTATGGGGATGTTTTCACGACCGCTCTTGGGATTACACCTGCGCTGGGGATCGAACTTAATAGCCTGATTTTCACCTAGGCCCATACTTTCGTTCTATGACTCCGCATAGGATGGCGAGTTGAGTTACAAAGAACTCCAAGGTCCGGATACGGGAATTGCTGGACCAGGTTTTATTAAGGCCGAGCACTTTCACCATAGATTGCTCAGGTTCTGTTACAAAGATGAAGGACAAGACCCTTTGATAGCACTTAGATATCGTGATTGGCAGGTTAGCAATTAGGCTCGATATCCATTCTAGAAGTTCAGTGGCTTGTTTGATCAGCTAAGAAGGGCGCTGAGTCTGCTCAGATAGACTTAGCCGTTTCCAAGCCTCAATCAATTGTATGAGAGTTAGGAAGCGAGATACCCTAAGACAGTGTTTAGGACAGTGCGAATTATTTCAAGTTCTGATGATGCATTCGGTTTGGCCAAATGCCTCGAATTGTTATTCATGGATCCTCATCGTAGGGTATTCCACTATTTAGAATCAGTTAAAATTAGGTGATCTTTGTTAGATGACATTTGATCTCTCCCGATGCGAAAAGACATGAGGATCATGAGGAGTTGTTTCTCGGATCCTCCTGGAGAACATCAAGATTTAATACGCCCAGTTCAGTCGATCTGCGAGTTTTGGCTGTTTGAGGTGAGATCTTTAGAACGCACGTAGTGTCGGCAATTATGTCAATAAGACCACGGAAGCTGTTATGGGATTAGGAGAAGGCAGAGTTGGTTTTCGGAATGTAGTTTTCTTGGGATTGGCGGGATCTCGGGGTTCGTGAGATTTCTCGCCATTTGTCACTTTATGAGTGGATTGGCCGGAAGGGGCCAGTTAAGGGTGGAATGACTGTGTGAAGGCATTCGGGAATTAAAATGGCCTTGCTAAGCTCTATTACGATAGATCACAGGAAAGGGACAAGATTCACCTAGTGTGTTGATACCTCGAAGGACGGATTAGGATGCTTTTGGTACAGTGAATGTAGTAAGCTATGGTTCCAGCTTGAGTTGAGAAGAATGTTGGCGGAATTTTACACATATGACATGGAGTTAGTGGCCATTGTCTTTGCTTAAAGATATGGCCACTTTACTTCCCAATATGGTAGTGGTTGTTTTGGACCAGAGGTTTGATATATTTTCACACAACGGACCTCAGCATGGGAGCAGTATGGTGGATGGGTTTCTAGAGGAAGGAAATGTGGTGGTGGTACTCAGTGGCAGGAGATGCGAGTACTAGCTAGTGGCTTCGAGTGGTGCTGAAAGTTAGCCGGATGGTTTGACTGATCTCGGTGGTGGGCTTAGGGTGCATTAGGGGAAGCAGTGGCTCACCTTGCCTGCGGCAGAATGATATAATCCCAGGGGCTGAGCATGAGGAATAGTGTCAATTGGGGCGGGGTATAGTGAGGAATACGGGTGGCGAAGAAATTTGAGCCATTCTACGCAGATGGTAGTCTTGATACTGGGGGCCGATTCTTGGTTCCCCCGGAGTTAATGAGATCCCGAGAGGAGATCCTTAGAGTTTATTGCTCTCATTTCTTTGGCATCCAGTAGCCTGAAAGATGTACTGATCTATCTTCTTAATATTCTTTGATGGGATGTGACATTAAATTTTGTTCAGCGGTGTCTCAGTGTTAGCAGGTAAAGAATTTATTCTCACGACCTTTGGAAGTGATAAAGTGAAGTGGGAGTATATCGATGGACTTTGCTTGGCTGCCCCGCACGAACCTGCAATGACATGATCTGGTGTGTGGTGATAGTGGATGGCTCACTAAGTCAAGCGCATTTTACTTGATGATCACGGATGACCTTCTGCTGATGTTTGCCGTTGTATCTTCAGAGATTGTTCGGCTGCGGTACTAGTATCCTGGTATCGGATAGGGATCCCAAGTTTACGACACACTTTGGAAAAGTTTCAAGGGCTAAGGACATAGTTGTGACCTTGTGTCTGGATCTCCAAAGGTAGAAGCTGGGAGTGTTACCTGGAAGTGGAATTCGCCTCCCAAACCACTTGATTATCAATATGAGTATCTGAATGGCACTTACCTGGGGCTTTGTACAGAACTTCTCTCGATCTAACTTTGTTAGACAGAAAGTGGGAAGAGTTCGTCTGATTACGGATCACGATAAAGACACCTCGAGAGAATTGGAATTGATCTGGAGAAAACCTCTACATTTCAGGTCGACCAGAAGAACTATGCCGATGACGGCGTGACCTCTAGAGTTTGAGGTGAGATTGATTATATCTTCTTAAGAAATTGATATGCCTAAGAGGAAGATGAGTCAGTTCGACGGGGGAAAGCTAACGTTTAGTGCTCTGGACTACTGAGATACTCGAGAGATTTAGGCACAGTTAGCGTGCCGGTTGGCAAGCGTCGGCCAAGGCTTATCGAGTCATTTGAGTCTTCCGTCCTCAAATGCTGGAGTATACTCTAGATCCAGCTCATGTAGTGGATTGTGGGAGGTGTTGTTGATACGGATCGGACGCCGAGGAGAGGGACGGTCGTGTCGCTATGGATAGCCCGGGATCGGGTTTGCTCAGACCGTGAGGCTAGTAAAGGTGTTATGGCAACACCGAGGAGTGGAGGAGGCAACCTAGGAATGTAAGGACACGATACGGGCCACCTATCATTTCCTATTTAAGGATGAAATTAAACTAGTTTAGTAAGTTTGGTGATTAAATGATAGTTTGTATCATGGTTCCTATGTGATGCATATGCATGTGATTAGATGTCAGCCATCACGTGTGGAATTTAGGAGTGAGGTAATTTGGCGGGAAGAATGTAAAACTCGGAAAAATTCAATTTTTTAAAAGACAAAGTTAAGTGGAGTTGAAAACCTAGAGTGCTAGATCTGGATGAAAAAACCGGACCATGCATTGGAATCGTCCGCCAAAATCTAGTTACCCGTTGAAGATTTCTTAGTTCAAGATGGTGAGATTTCATGTTTTTTGAGGTATCAGTGTAGCAGTGACCATGGCTTATAATTTTTAGTTAAGCTGTTTAGCTAGTGCTATGGGGTTTTAAGCGGACTCAAAGATCAGCCCAGTTGAAGTAAAGGGCATATCTTTGTTTCTCGATGTTATAGGGAGTTATCAAATATACAAGTGTAATAAATTCGTTTGCCCCTTTCCTTTTGCAATATCGTCATAAATATTTGAGTAATGTTTTGTTAAAGTGGCTTTTGCAAATAATTTGGATTGGGGCTCTTGAGGTGTTGGAATAAGTTTTTGTTCCATAATTCAATTACAAGTGAACGAAATTAACTTGCTAATGAGTTTGTGGGCCATTATATTCTGAGGCACGTGAATGGGACTAGCCAATATATATAATCTTTCCCTTCACCAAACAGTGTTCAGATGACACATAATCTATACATGGGTGATGGGGACCAACTATATATACAAAAAATTTAATACACTATTACCAAAAGTTCTGTTTTCTAATCCACTTGTAGTATTCTGCACTTTTGTTGGACCAATATATTTGTTCAGACTCGATTATATAAGCTTACAGTATTTGACTCAAGAACTATTCGATCCCAGTAAACGGTCCGAAAAACTTGTTACGATGGTTTGTTGATACCAAAATTTATTTGTCGTTTTGTAAGTATTCGATTCAAAATTTAGTTCAGTCTTGATCCCAACACCAATTATATGGTCATTATAAATGTAATAAAGTGGATATTTTAAGTCAGATATCATTCCCATGAGGCAATGATGATAAAATCAAAGGAGCCTTTGCTGACCACTCAGATCATTACTATTTGGAACCACTCATCTTCAGATGAGAGGGTAAAAGTATATTCTATTGAAATTTCTGTAGCCAGCCGCGAAAATAATTTCTGCTGAAATAGTTTGAGCTTTCTGAATGAAATAGCTGGAACTAGGTCAGTGGTTAATATTCAATTTCACCATATCGATTTGAGGCTCAATATAGGTTAAAGCGAGGTTGCATCAAAGATACATGGTAGCAGTATGGTTTGATTTCTCCTTGTATCTTCTTGATTAAGAGTTCAATGTTCATTTAAGATGTGGACTTAATCATTCACTTGGATGATGGAACCACATTTTTAAAGTCAAAGTATTTTTCCCTGACCTTCATACCATGAGGCTTCAGGACTGGAAAGTGTATTACTCTATACTCTTGAGTTCTTACCGACCTTTTAATTCAGTTGGTGTGTTGTTTGGTTGGAAAAAATGGCGGGTTGAATGTTCTTGGGATTGGATCAGTTATTTTGGGGATCACCTCCGATTGATTAAGTGTTACTTCATCCAGCTATCCATAGTTATGAATAAGTTAAGGTGAATCTATCAATGACATCAGTTTATTAATTTCACAGCATGAGTCTTACCTTACACAAGGCGTTATATTAACAAGGTTTATCATCTCTATGTAACAGGAGACTCCATAATAAATCAGGCAAGATGTCACCATAGTTTTCAAGTAGAGCAGTTGAGTCTAAAGAAATAATATCAAATCAATGAATTCAAATTCTTACTGAAAGCGTTCTTACTGTAACAGTATAAAAATTATTTTTCTTACATCGTGGTCATTTCAGGAGAGAGCATGACACCCAGACAATTTACTAATATCAATGATGATGATTAGGAAGAGTGCTTAGGTTAATAAGCAAAGCTAAATAAATGATTCCATAAACTTTCCATCCTCCGTTTAGATAAGTAGATCATATGAGAAGATGATTTATAAATAAATTCCATTTCGAGGCACGCACCAATTCAATGCCCCCGATCAAGAAATTGAAGAAATTAACTAAAAATAAAAGAAAAAACTATCTTTGAGAGTAAATCTCCCAAACTGGAAAATAGAAAAAAAAATAGAAGTCTTATTTTGATGCAAATGCTGTTGTGAATACTTTGATCGTCCATAATACTTTTCCAATGTTAGTGAATATTTCATTAGATTTGTTGTTGGATCTAAATTAAATAAATTAGTTTACTTTAATGATGACTACAGAGAAAGTCTGTCGTGGCGGGTTTTGATCTTATCTTGCCTCTCATCATATCTTTTGTTTTTCTGACTGATCTTTGGCCTCCTTCTTAATTTTTGTGGCAAACTGATAATGTCTCAAACCGAATTTTTGTAGCAATCTTGTTTAATTGCAAACATGAAGCCTTATCTTCGTGACACAAGGCTTATTTGTAGCGACTTTTCATGTTCGCCAAACTACGAATCTTTTGGAGACCTTTAATTTTTGTGTGCGATAAATATACGACTAAACTGTAAACTCTGTGGCATATTTTTTTATCTGTAATTTACCGATACCGACGAAACTTCTTTGTGGTGACTTTCATACTGGCCTTTGCGACTTACTCGTGTTTTGTTCTTTAACGTAAAAATCTATGTTTCTGACCACATAGTGAGCACCTCAGCTCTCATTCCATTTTATGTGACGATTCACTTTTCAATACAGTGATAAAGATTATATATTCCATAAAGCTTTTATGTCGCGACATAAAACTTCATGCTATTCTTTGACCGAGAGATTATACATGATTCATATATTATTCGACATAAAACTTCTTGTCGCCAGTTCTCTTGTAACATCTTCAACTTTCTACTCAGCGTGGCCACTCCCTCGTATTTTGTTTGTTTCAAACAGGCTTTTCTTCTTCACATTGATCACTTCATTGTGCTTGACGCTAAAAATAGCATGTGATTAAACAATGTGTTGTGTTAACGCCTGACTTTACTGATGGCCCACATCCTTTGTCTGACCAGAGTTCATCATAAGTCTTCTTTTTATCTCTATTCGACACCCAGGAATAAATGTTCACTTATGGCCTCATCTTTAGTGTAAATAGTCTTATTCGATGAAAATCTACTATTGTGACCATAATTGCTCTAGGTGTTGGGTTATGCATGGGCTTTGTTCAGACATTTTAGATCATTGGTGTGACCTACAATCATGGCTTGTTAAGTGATAATCACGACATGCAAAGCTGTGTGCAGTGAGCAAACCTAACTAATTTTCCCTTTACACTTGTTTTCTCTCTTATCAAATTCACTTGCACCATAAAACACAAGGATGGTGAATATTTCTGTTTAGCATTTCATTACGGATCAGCTGACAAAAGCGATACTTTGAAAAAAATCGTTAAAAGCTAGATGAGTTTGGGCTCTGTCAAATAGGCATCGATACACCCGTTTGTGAAGTAATATCATTACTAAGATGAATTCATTTGATGGTAGCTAGAATGTAACCTTACACAATATCAATTCCCTACATTGAAAGATACATGGACGATCGTTGAAGTCGTGATGGTGTATTGCTAAAATTTTTATACAGTCATGAAATTTTCAGAATAAGCTTGAACCTCTTCCTTCTATCCATAGGCCCGTAAGAGCCAGTGTGCCAATCTATGACCTGAGTGGTGATCAGCTAATCTGGTCTTTGCCAGTACAGCCAGTGGACTTGTTCGATGAATTTTTTGCTTCATCCGGACAGTACGCACCTACCATTATAGCTCGAAAAATGATAAAGCTTTGAAATATCTTTTATCGAATAAACTGGATACTTTCGAGTTTACTTTATAGCTTATACTTCTATCTTGAGCAAGATCTGTTTCAAATATCTTAAATAAGGATATCTAAAAACAATCCAACTTGAATCTGTGTGAAAATTCTGACATATAATTGATGGGTGAGCCGCAATAACAACTCCACATGCCAAGGGTACAATGCATTGGACGTTAAATTAGCGAGGGTGTTAGCCATTAGGTTTTATGATCTCGGGACTTGAGCCACTATGAATTTCATGAATCCGACAATCGGGGGTAGGCGACTTTAAATATTGGCTTCATTAAATAATTTTAGTCGTCTTCTCCTTTATGGCGAGATGCTACTAACTGAGTCGCCGGAGTTCAGGACCGTGACGAGAAGTTCCTTACAGTCGTAGTTTCTACTTAGCTTACAACTTCGCTATTGACTGTTATTGAGTGGCGAATGCAGACTTACGACTTGGCTGAGCAATGGATAAGCCCTGGTTTGAACCATCACCGAGCTCCCTCCCATTGCTCACGGACGACCATCGGTCTGAGAATCCATAACGTTTCACCGTATCACGGGAGTTTTGCGTAAATATTTCAACTATGAAGTCAGCAAGGATCGATATTTTTACTGGCGAATCTGGAATTAGTCATTCGATGAACTCCATAACTCAACGACCCACATTTAGAGGAAATGCTAAAGCATCTGGTTTGTGGAGTGTAAACCCCGTCGAATAGCTGAGTGTTAACAGCGCCCAATTTCAAAATTCCGTTGACCTTTATCAACCCTTTGAGGACAATGAATCGGTACCCGACTCCTCACATATCTCATATATGAGACCTATTCTTGTATAATTTTTCTTCTAAATGCCATTTCTTATAAAAATTCTGCAAAGTTTGATTTCTGACTCTTATACACTTTCTACATGCCAAAATATATTAAACTAGATTATTCTAATATATTTTACAAAATGCTTCTCAAGGCCACAACCCGGCCTTCACATGTCCACTCACAGATCTGAAGTCTGCGAATGTCTTCTTGTTAATACACAGAAAGGGATCCAAACCCAGGTGGAGAATGCCATTGATTAGTCTTTTACAAGGCTACTCCCGCTAAAAATGCATGTCTGGCTGCATACAACATCCACATTCCGCTCTGGTTACAGTGCATATAAGATAGTTTATATCTTATAGAAATGTTTCCATGCCCCACCTCAAAGTCACTCATAGACTCCCCTCTTGCATCACTATCACAGTGTAGTAATATCTGTTTATTAATCTACAATGACACCCATATCGAGCCTTTGTTGGCTCTGACACCAAATACAATTTACTTAATGGGTATAACTAATCGAGTCAATCTACGACTCCTGTCACTAAACTCTGATTTAAGTGATAAAACAACTGACCATCTGTTTCTTTTAGGCAACAAAACTTTTGACATCTCATTGGGTCACCACACCCCATTTGAACTTTTGGATCTTTTGTAGATCTTTCCACACCTATCTGAGTGTTTTGGGATATCACCAGCCAGATCTCTCTGCCCACAGATTTCCGGGCTTTTCACTTGGGGATTCGCGGGTTCCTAACACTCCGTAACTTTGTGTTCTACTAACTTTGACAAGTATGAATGGTTTGTTGGACGTCGTCAAAAACCTTGGAGCTCATCACACATTCACCAGGAATGGTGGACCGCCATATCAGTCACTCACCGATTAATGCGATGTCACCATGCACATAAGTATTGATCGCAATTTCATATATTCAATTCAAATGAAATATAACAATTATATTTCATATAATTCAATAATCATGTTCTGACATCAATTAGCATCATTTTCCATATCTCATACATTTCAGAAGCCATTCAGTTCAAACCTTAATAGAGTTTATCCTCACACATAATTTACATGCTCGTGTCAAGTAGTAACCACACAAGCAATTTCCCATGGACAATTTGTGGTCCAACAAGCAATCGGGATTTTGTTTTTAACGATCCCAAATCAATCAGTGGACTGTCAGCGGATGGCCCCCTTATGAAACTCCATAATCTAGAATTTTCCTATTCAGCTCTTTGAGTGGGATCAACACTCTCTTGTCTACTTTGGGTTAAATGACCGTCGCCGAAAAATCTAGAGAGAAGGTAGAGTTTCTCTCTCTAAAAGCTCTTTCTTTCTCTCTCTCTCTCTCTCTCTCTCTCTTCTTTCTCTACCACTGACCAGGTTTAGATTGACTTGAGATCGAGAAGAACTTGTCCTTTCTTGCAGTGTCAAACTCCAATATTAAACAACTAGATTATACCTTGTCCCTTATCCATCTACCATAGATTTTCACCCAATGACATGTTGCCACATATCTCTCATGGGTCCCATTGACTGTGTTTGACTCGTCACACACATGACCACAGCTGGCACCTCACCAGGCCCTCACGATGTGCGAGTATTTCCCTTTTCCTCGGTGCCTCAAAAACTTGAAGTCTGTTTGTCTTGAATTGACAAAGTAAATGTGTTGGCTAGAATTAGGTAGACAGTTTAACCAGTGAAGTCTGTTTCATCATCAAAGGATCTTGAAAAATTACAGTTTGGCCGAAATGCCATTTACCATTCCTTAGAAATGCGGATCTTTGGGTTTCACACCAGTGGGGATAGTTATGTGAAGCTGGAGTATGGGCATAGCTTCTTTGTTGCCATCCAGGGCTAACAGCGATTCATTCAAATTTAGATTAATAATCGTTATACATCAGGTAACATTTTACTCCACAACACATCAATTCAAGCTCTTTGTTTGCATCTTTGTCAGGCCTTACTATTTGCCTCCATTCTCATGAGGTGGCGGATATAAGTACAGGGATTCCCGCAATCAATAGTTTGAGACAAAAGATGGGGGGAAAACAATACTCCCTTTCATGATGGAGACCAGAAATACCTTGTCATTTCAGCCCCACCCCCTTTGAGAAGCACTTGCATTTGCCTTGAAGAGAAGATAATGAAAACGATTTGAACTCCTTGATATGAACTTTGTTCCATGTATGTTACCTATGAAGTACGTATGCGCTATTCATTATAGGGGTTGCATTTTCTCGATATTTGAAACGACTAAACCACTTTCATTAGTCTTTGGCTTCAACTGAGCTCAAGAAATTACGATGAGCCAAAATGCATAGTAAGATTCAGCAGTAAAGGTCCCAACCTCTATCAATTGAAATGCTTCTAGTAAGTAGCCCTAATGGTCTTCTAAATTTTGATTTATTGACATAACACAATTCCAATATATATACACTTCCATAGGTTTCCCGGGAAAAGGTTAAAAAATCTGAGACATCATGTCTTATTGGGGTAGCTCATTCTAATACCAAAACATTCATTGTAACAATATGTAACAATACATCCTCATTGGAGTTATGAATGCTGTGTTTGCCGAATCAAGGGGAAACATGATCTCATTATGTCAGTATATGTCGAGAAAGGATGGCTCATCTCAGCAGTTTTACCTATCTAATTGATGCGTGGGAGGAAAAAGAAATATCTTTAAAGTGACGTCATTTATATGTTAAAGTGTCGACCTTTACCTGCGTAATTTTGCCATTTTCTTTTTTTAAGGTAACCACAATGTTTGGCTAACCGACGAGATACTAAAATTTCCTTGATGGCTTGGTTGCATAAGTTTTATTAACTTCTGTTGCAGTTTCGATTAAGTGATTCTGGAATCATCTTTAGTTTATCATCTTATCAACACATTATTTTAATGTTCAGATAATGTTGAGCTATAGTAGGAGAAATGGCCGGGGCATCATGGCATGGGACCATACAAGATATGGAAGGAACTCTGGCAGTGATGAGAAGGGAGTTAATTTCTTCTGCAGGGGAGATTCCCAAACTAACCTACTCGCGGAACTTTGCTCTTCAGACCCAATGGGGAGATCTGATTATGAGGCTTTGATTTTGAATCATCATACCGACCGGCGGGCCTCGGCTGTCGTTGTTGGTCAACGACATCATCTTTCTGTTTGACCTCACATAATAGGTTTTGGCTGCTTTTAGTCTCCCATATGCTGTAAATCTGGCCTGATGGGTTTGGAACTAAACCATTTGATAAGTAGAACATGGTAATGCTTTCATTGCGTGAATCTAGGTGCATCCCAAAATGGCATTGAAGGGTGAGGTCTCTTCAATTACTGTAAGTGGGACCAAGGTGGTGATGGTCTTCAGACACCCGGTATATCTTTCCCAGCAGGTTGATCTGATCCCGTAAGAGCGGGGCTGCACCTCCTTTGGATTACGGGATTATCGACCTTAGCCTAGGTAGGTAAGGCCCGGGTGGCAAGTAGAGGAGTGACCAACTTTCTTTGCCCGGGATCAGCCAGTCTCTCTCTTTTATCAGGTGTTTCAGGCTTGAAAGTTTAGAAATATGAAGTGCCATCGTCATGGGGCATAGATGCCTTAGAGATTGGTGATGGTTGCCAACCCGTGATGGGTTTGAATCTTTGCTGGGAAACTATAGTTAACTCAAGCCACGAGATACCAGTGCGGTTGACCTCAATTTTTAGGTAGCGTTGGACCAACAAATCTTATATCAAATCACGGTCGAGTTTGTAGGTGGCAAGAGTTGGTATTGAGGCCGCCTCACCCCAGCCATACTCTTTGGAGAATGTCCCCTTTACCATGAAATTCATGCCTTTGAATATCGCGGTCATTGGTTTTGATGTCAAAAGTTCTTGTGATACTCGTATGTCCAGGACCTGATCCCTGCCTGGGATCACCCCCTACAAAGCTGAGCCAATTCGAACCCTTAGTGAATAATGAGAGGAGGCTGAGAAAGGTGTATGATGAGCGTAATATTCTATGGTGCTATCTTGCCTCAATTCTGGTGACTCGTTCTAGATCCAGTGCCTCATTGTCATGACTAGGTAACCACACAAATTTATGGACTTTACGTTTTACCCCTTATGTCTTTAGATCATCCGGCCCTTTTCCCTTTACTTCCACCACTGATGTCTGGAAGGCGTGTTCGACAACTATTCGCTTGCGGTTCTGATAAATATGGCTAATCCTCAGCGACACCAACCTCTTGGTTTCCATACTGGAGCAACTTGTTTAATAGTTGCTTGAAGGTTTCTGTGATAGAATAAAGCTGATTGATAGGATTGAATGAGCTTGCTTCACTTTGCTTTGCATGATGGTGTCAGAGCTTACGACATTGAAATTTGGAGGATCATTTGGCTCAAAATACTTCTCTAAGATAGCCAGTAGTTTCCGGATCCACCCTAGGAAGTGGAAAGGCCCAGGTGACGCTTTGTTTTCCTCTGGTGACACATATATTTAATTCTGAACTTTAGGATCAAACATTGGAAGGAGGTTACCGCTGTTTGGAATACAGTGGTGGAACCATGATAAAAATTTGAACTGCCGAAGTTCAGATGGAAGACTTTACATAGAGCATGTTCCACTAGTCTACAGCGATGCGATTTGGAGTACTACAGATGAGATCGAAAGGGTCTTGAGACCATTGGCACATTGGAACTTTGGTAAGACCGAGGGTCTCACGGGGGCATCTGGTGTTAGATGGTAGGAATGAAATGGGGATGATGACGTGTGGTCGGTGCCGTAATGCACGGATCTAAGTATTCTCCCTTGAAGGAAGTCTAGCTTAAACTTATTGTTTGTTCGCAAGAGGTTGGCTAAAGCGGGTGGATGAGAGTAGTTGTTTGCATGGATTACGGCGAAGGGTTGGGTTGAGGCCACTCTTTGGGTTGCTTGGCGGTTAGTGGTGGCCGCAATCATAATTTTGCATTTTTCTTCAATGTGTTAGCTGGTTACTAAGAAGCAGGTGCTTGTTTGTTTGGTGGGTTATCTCGATCTTTCATTCGTTTTCTACTTGACATTTAGTCATTGTTCCAGTGGAAGCTCAAAAGAAATGGAAGAGAATTCTCCCCCGTGTTTGTTGGAAAAAGGATTATAAACTTTGTCTTTAAACAATTTAGAAAGTCAGGATTTTACATTTCCCACGGATGACAATGGAAGGATAATTTCCTTCAATTTTTTATTATTTCACAATAATCTTCTTTGAATAAAGGAAAAAAAAATCCTCCTACGTTTCTTTATAAACATCTACATTTATGCGATTTTAGAAAGTATAGTGGATTGATATGAGTGGTCTCACGTTGCAACAATGCTCATCGTGGGGACCAGTTCATAGACATAGAAAATTGAGGACTCATTGAACATCACGAATCTTTAAGTCTGCATAATTGTTCTTGAATTTTTTGGGTGATTGGTCCAAAGGTCCGGCTCTTAATCTCTGATGCGGGGTTGTCGAGGCAGTAGAATCTATGGAGTCCATACCTTGTATGTGCTTCCCTTGATTTAGCAGTTGCTCGTCAGAGTGGTATCAGATCTTGGCTAGACTCACAGTCAACAACATGTTCAGTCTTCTGATCTTCTTTTATCCATTCCACCTTTAGAGAGGAGAATGAGAGGGTGATGCAATTTATAATGGGACTTAATGACGCGTTACTCTGGGTTCGTGCTTCAATTTTCCTTGAACTTAGTTCTTAACTAGAAAATACATATGGGGTTTATGATACTTGAGAGGGGCTGTGTAGGCACCTTCACCAGATATCGACCATTGATGATGGACTAAACGAAGGAAAACAACATTTCTTCTGTAGCCAAGGGATGTCAGTTGTGCGTATTATAGACAAGGGAGGACATCACATTAAGTCGTTGCTATTATTTGGGTTGGTTCCAATGGGGCACAAATGACATGGAAAGAATGTGAAGCCCGTAAGTAAAATCTGACTGGAGTGTGAGTAAAAGGGAATCAGGAACAATAAAAATCACAGGCTTTTACAACTAAAGAATATGAATGAATCTGTGACATCCGAGTAAAATGGTAATGATCCAACTACTCACAAATCGATGAGCTATATATTTACACCAATTGATGATGCAATTACATTACATTCTAACTATTTATGTTAGATGAACATACCTCTGTCTCTCAATTTCTCACCTACTCATAATAAAAATAAGGCACCACATGATTTTGTTGGACTACCTAATGGGGAACAAGATACAATTGAAAACATTGGATCTGTTCAGAATCATCTTAAATTTGATCCTTAGTGGTGTCCTTATTGTGCTAAATTTCATGCTAAATTTCTGTGCATTTTAATATCTAATTAGAATTAATACAAGGAGCTCACAGAAATACATAGTGATGTTTACCAAATTACATGTTTGTTTAGGATGCGGATGGGGAGGATGGCACGACAACATTTAGGCCATCTATCTCATCAACCCAAAAATCCTTGCCTTGGCACATGGCCTCCGCCCAGACTTTATGTGATTGGGTTTAAAGATAATCAGTGCTGGGCCCGGAACCTGAGTGAATCTCAGGACTTGGAGGGAATGAGGCGGACCCGATTACAGTGCTCTGAAGCCTTGATGATATCCCCAAACCTGGTCTAAAAGGGGCCCTGATTCATCCATTCAAAGAAGTTTGTTATCTAAATCATTCAAGATCGTGAGGAAATACCAGTTCCTAATTTAAATCTCCACCAATTAGGGAAGTAGGATGTTTTCTAATATTTCTTATCATTATCATATTAATGAGTTCTTGAAAAATCACTTTCTCTGATGGAAATATATTATCATCGTCTCCCGGCAAAGGGAAAGGTATCTGCCGTGTCATCATCGACTAGGAAAAGTTATCTACGATCACCTTCTCGTACAGACTACCCCATCGATGAAAGAGGCTTTAAAGATTGTTCCTAAGCGGTTTGATCTTCTTTCCATGTGAAAATGGCTTAAGGCATCGGAGAGAAGGCGGCAGGCGGTCCATGCTAATCCATTTTTGTTTCTTATTTTTTTAAAGGCTAGGCATTGAGTTAGCGGATTGGCACATTATTTCAGCCAGCCGGTGATTTGGTTGAAAAAGCATCATCGGTTTAGCGAATGCATTAGGAGCAGCGGTTCCTTTACAAATAAATATGATCTCTCGATGATGATCAGTATCAACCTCGAGAACACAAGCAAGAGCCCGCTAATCCCCTAAGGATGTGGGCCAGCGAAACACTTGTGAAATGGCCGACCTCCGGAGCCACGCTGAAAGCTCTGCGCCAATACGGTGAGATGGGCTCAGTCCCAACGTTTGTTGAGAGTTGGGCTTCGCCCGGGCAAATACAAACGCCCCGAAGGCGTGGCGAAACTGAAGGTCGAAACACCGTACGAAACGACAACACCTCGACCCTCTTGAGAAGCGGATGGAGAAGGAGAAACTAGCGGGCCAGGGCGTAATACTTACAAACCTGGAAGGATCGCACTTGATGAGGAGAGAGGCGTGGTAGGAACAATGAAGCGATGGACCCAACCTTTATCAGTAGGAGACAGGGGAGTAGTCATGGGAGCGGCGTTTTAGAGACATCCGGTAAGAGCTCAGCCGTATGAAGGAAGCGTAAAAGGGCTGACTCTAGTCTCCATGGGCTTTAGTGCGTAAAGCAAGAATCCGTTCACAGAGTCGCTTGCACTTCCCCCCTCCCTTGAGAAGTTGAGTGCCTTAATCGAAACGTTCGACGAGACATAAGACCACATGGAGCCACCTCAATACTTACAAGAATTGGAGTAGACTACAGATGCAGGTTATGAGATGAGCCTTCGCTATCACACTAAAGGCGGCGTTGGCCTGGTTCGATAGACTCCCACTATCATCGATCTCATCCTTTAGAGAGCTATCCATCGCATTTGTCTCCTACTTCATCGGAGCTCGGACGTACAGGAAACCGAGCTATCACTTGATGACCATAAGGCAAAGCCCACAGGAGAGCCTGAGGTCCTACGTCTAGAGGTTCAATGCAAAATCGTTAAAGGTAGGCATCCCAGAAAAGAAGTTTTCCATCACCACTTTCATTGTCGGGCTAGGCGTGCAGTTGAAAGACCTGATGTTTTCCATCTCAAAAAACCCTCAGGCAAACTTGGCCGAGGTCCTCACCAAAGCAGAAAAGTACATCAATGGCGAGAGCTCTTACATCCTAAGCGGGAAAGGCTTCTGATACGGAAAGGTAAGAGGTAGGGCGAAAACGAGAACTAAATACAGGAGATGAGGAGATAGGAACAGATCCCTATGAAGAGATAGAGAGAAATGAGAATGATCCCCAAAGAGGCGAGGGAATGTTAGAGCGCACAGGACCACCTTAGCTCGGTACGACAACGATATTTACCTCGGCCAATTCACTGACTGACCTCGATTAATCGCGGATCCTATGCGAAGTGCAACATGAAAAATTTATGAGGTGGCCATCTCAGATGAGGTTAGACCCAGCAAAAAGGGACAATACCAAATATTGTGAGTTCCATAGGGATCATGGACCATAGAATAGATGGCGCATCAAGCGGGAAAGAAATTGAATACCTGATCTGACGTGGGCATCTTCGTTGTTTCGTGGCTTTAGAAGGTCAGGACCAAGTGCAGCCACCACCACCTCGTCAGCCAACTTTAGCTTAGCATCAGCAGCCCTTGGAAGAGATCCATGTGATCTCTGGAGGATTTGTAGGGGGCAGGGAATCCAACTCAGCAAGGAAGGCCCATCTACGCAGCATTAGATCAGGGGAAACATTTGAAATACAAGCCGTGTCCAAACTCCATCGGCTGGATACTACCATAACTTTTTCGGACTCCGACATGAAAGGTTGCTAGCATCCCCATGATGATCCACTAGTGATAAGAGATTGGTTGTAATAATAAAACAATCCCTATAGGGTCCTTGACAATGGAAGCACGGCCCAGGCATCATCTTCGCATTAACTAGACGAATGGGCATAGGAAGGGAAAAGCTAGAGCAGGTCCAACACCTACGTGGATTCTCTAGAGAAAGAGTGCTACCTCTATGGTCGATACAACTAGTGCTCACTTTAGGAGACCCCCCATGCCAGGCAACGACAACAGTAAGATTTCTCATAGTAGATGCCCCATCAGCTTAGAATGTTGTGGGCGAGCCTCTCTCGTGCCGTAGAGCCGTCCCCTCGCTTATCACATGGTTATCAAATTCCCTAGCGCAAATGGAGTGGGAATGGTTCGGCTCAATGCATGGCCAAGAAGTGTTACTGACATCAATGAAATAAAAAACGGTCAACAACATCTACATGGACGAGCTCAACATGCGAGATGAGGTAAGCACCCGACCTGCGCCCTTAGAAGAACCAGAGCCTATACAGCTTGATGACCAGCCAGAACACCTCGTTTACATAGGATCTAAGTTGGCAAAAGACGTCAGAAGCCTCCTCATTCATTTTTTAAGAACATAGGGTGGCACAGGTAGGAAGACATGGGCGAGTGACCTGCGATAATCACCACGGGTGAATGTCAATCCATTCTTTAATAGGTCAAGAAAAGAAAGTTTTCCCGGAAGACGACGATTAATGAAGAGGTCGACAAGCTCCTCTAAGCAAATGCGATAAGGAGTAGAATATCTGGGGAGTGGTTATGAGCGTTTTCGTCGAAAGAAAGCGACAGAAGGGTGGCTTTGCATCGATTTTATAGATATCAATAGGGCCTGCCCAAAAGATAGCTTTCTCTACCCTTGATTGACCTCTTAGTGGGCTAGCCCGCGACCCAGGTCATGAACTCCTGGCTTCATGGATGCTTTCTATTTATAGCAGTTAGCATGGATTCAGACGACGAAAGGCCCACCTCGTCGTTCTTTGGGCGAGGAACCTACATTGCTCGGTATGCCGCCGAGATGAAGAATGCGAGAGCCACCTACTAAGGTTGGTAAATAGATGTTCGAAGTAAATTGGGCAATCTATGGAGTGTAGACGACATGTTGGTAAATCGATTAAAGGCGAGCTCCTCTTAGACCATTTTGGCAGGCGTTCAGTCTAAAAGCTACAATGAGTTAAACCCGGTAAATCGTGACCGGTGTCTCCTTGAAGAAGTTCTTGGGTTTATAGTAAGCGACCAAGATAAAACAAGCCACAAACTGAAGTCTAAGGTTATACTCAGCATGTTGCCCCTGAACATTAAAAAGGAGATTCAACGCGATTGGAAGAATAAACACGGGGTAAACCGTGTCCAAGGCCAGCTATAAATGTCAGCCTTTCTTTCAAGTTATGAGAAAAGCCTTCCAATAGGATGCACATTGCAAGGAGGCATTCATGACGCTCAAAACCTACCTGAGCTCTCCCTCCATTCTAGTAAGCCTTCGATGGGAAACTCCCCAATCCTACTGCACAGCGTTTAGTTACCAGTAGTGTCGCCCAATTAGAGAGCGGGATAGATTTCATGACCGATCTACTATTGCGGCCAGGCTGCGAGAGGAGCCGAGAGGAAAGGTATCCAAAGATGGAGAAGAATTTGGTCTAGCGTTGGTAACTACATCGGAAGCTCTAGGCCTTGCCAGCTCATACCATCGAAGTCCCAATTGAATATCGATGAAGCAAATATTGCACAAACCAGAAACCTCTGGAAGGCGATAAAAGTTGACTATAGAGCTGAGTAGGTCAACAGTAGTTACAAGCAGGGACAACAATAAAAGGGTAGATCTTGGTAGATTTCATCATGGAATTCACCCCAGCAGAACCAGCCGAAGCTACCCAACTGACGCCTGACCTCCCCATATGGAGGTTATCTGTGGACGGGGCCGCCAATTCTCAAGGAAGCGGTGCATGTCTGATCCTGACCTCTCCAAACGGGATAGATGTGAAATATCTTCGGTCGGCTTCGACCTCGATCTTTGAGGCCCAGAATGAAATTTTGTCACTGCGTTGAAGCTTAACTTTCGCCAAGCCATGGAAGGCGTCAGCGGAAGTGGTATTGACGCTCAGTAGTAAGCGGATGAAGACTCTCTGTTTAGGCGAAGATGATCTTATAACCGAAGGTCTGAGTTGCTTAAAAGTTTGTGCGAGTTTAGGTTAAGCGAGTACGAAGCGAGAGAAGGTCGTGGGGCGTGCCTTGGCAAAATTGGCGACAGCCTCACGGGAGGACCTGGTAGTCGGATACCTATTGAGTACCTCCTAGAGCCCTCAGTAAACATCGATTACAAAGAAGTCTCCCTTGTGATGTCCGAGCCGAGCTAGATGGACCCCATCTAGGACCGCGTAGAGGCGTTGCTTCTAAACGACTAGAAGAGGCTTCTAAGCTCGGAGCGAGGTGCGCCGGGTTTACTATTCATCGGAACCATAGCGAGGCTTTTCCTTGCATCCTTAAGTGCGTAGGAAAATAAGACGCCGACTACGTACTCAGGGAGGTGCATGAAGGTATATGTGGCAATCACATTAGAGCCCGAACTTTGGAAAGAAAAACCTTGAGGCGGGGGTATTATTATTTAATGCTCAAAGGCATATGAGCTGGTCAGAAAATGCAAAGTTTGTCAAGAACATGCCAGGATCTCTCACCTCCCATTTGAGCCGTTGACGTCAATCACAAGTCCTTGGCCGCCCAGCGATGGAAATTGGTATATTGGGACTTTATCAGTTGGAAGGGCGATAAGTTTATCATTGTGGCGTGAACCTTCTTTGCCAAGTGGGCTGAGCCGAACCCTTAGCAGCAATCACGAGCAGAAGGTGCGTAACTGTCCTAGGGTTCTATAATATGCGGGTTTGAATCCGAGGTCCTAGGTATTCGACAATGGAAGCAGGTTCGACGACACAAGTTCGGGTTTAAGCAGAGCTCGGGTAGAACTACTACTCATCAGCTCATCGGAGTCCAGCGAGTAATCGAAGTCCTTATAAGAACTCCAGCGTGTAAAGACTAAATGGAAAATCTAAAGGGCAAATGGGTGGGAATACCTCCACGAGGTATTATCAGGCGTCTGAGGCTTCTGCAGTCGACAACTCGAAACCGGTTGCCTGGCATTTAGCACCAGTCTTAGCTCTTGTCAAGGTTGGATTAAAAATTCGCGAGGGTTGAGTTCGCGGCGCCAGAACTGTGAAGGGTTCTTCGCTAGGCACAGACCTCCACAGGAAGAAAAGCACGGCGAGGTCTGAGGCGATGGGGTATCACAAAAAGACAACAAGATACTATGACCAGAGGTCAAACCCGGGAGTTACAAGCTGTGACTTAGTTCTAAAAAACTACCGGCAAGGAAAGACCCCACATGGAAGTGGGACAATTGGGAAGGAGCCTTATATTGTATCCAGTAGTCCGACGGCAACTACAGACCCCCAACAGAATAGGAAAAACTGTGCCAACTCGTAGAGCAGCCCGAACACACCTCGGCGGTTCTACCAATAAGACCTCGGGATATTGTCTTTAATAAAGTATCCAACGTTTTGATTTTAAATAACAGTCTATATGTTCATTTTTAGGCGGCTTAATATTATGGTGGGTCAAAAAATAAAGTTATAATGATAAAGTAAGGAGCTCCGTGCAAAAATGTTCCACCAGGTGTTCTTTATTTCAAAGGGTTATAGTTATCTGAGAGAATTACGATCCTTGGAGCTATTCCCTACACCTCAGAGACAAGCGGTTCAAACAATTCTCTACTCCTCAAGAAGAAAAACCCACAAGGAAAAAGAAGAGAAAAGAGATATGAGGCTCGGTTGGTAGAAGCTGTGAGTCACGTAACGCAAATACAAATATTTTCCAAAAATTACTTTCATTTCAAGGAAGTTACAATCACCTCGAAGATTACAAAATCCTTCTTTACATCTCGAGAAAGAATTACAATGTCAAAGCCTTCTCTATCGGTCGATCACGGCTGTGACCTAGTCGGAAAAACTATAGAAAAGAAAAATAAGGAGGAGAAAGGGAGAGAAAGGGTATAGCGGAAGGAGCGGGCCTTGAAGCGTTCCAAGCAGCGAGTCCTCCTCCCCTTTCAAAAGCGTTCCCAGTCAGTTCCACTCAGTAGGCGGGACTTAGGGAACAACCCCCAACCCACGGGGGGGGCTAGGGAAAAACCTGAGCTCCCACAAGCAAGCGGTCGAGAGAAACAGCGTCGGCCCGTAGCCAGCTAAGGCGGCGTTCTTGTGATGGCGATCAAACCCTAAAGCTCCATCACTTACGAACCTAGGCACTATCAAAAGAAGGAAGAAAAATGAGAGTAGAGTATAACACACCCCATCAAAGGGAGACAATTATTTATAAAGAAGCTTGGACGCCTTGGGAATTCACGATCTACTCCGATTCCCCACAAACCTGCATTAAAGCTATGTGCGCTTTCCCAAGGGAAGGGATATTAAAGAGCCATGTGGCATAATTTCAAAGGAGCCATTTTAGCTTAGTTTCAAGAAGGCAAAATATCCTAGGAGCCCCAATAGCTCAGTTTTTCGGAGCTTAACCGCTCAAGGAAGGCGTTGTAGCCCAGGAGTCACTTTAGCTTAGTTCAAAGAAGGCAGAATAGCCCAGGAGCCCCAATAGCTTAATTTTGCAGAGCTTAGCGCTCCAGAAGGCGAGAATAACTAGGAGCCTGAGTGGCTCTCAATTTTCGGAGCTTAAGCGCTCGAGAAGGCCTTATGTGAGGCCCAATAGCTCGGTTTTGAGCTTAGCTAAGGAAGACCTTGCCCAGCCCCTAGGAGCCATTTGGCTCGGTTCAAGAGGCGAGAATAGCCTAGGAGCCCTAGTAGCTAAGTTTTTCAGAGCTTAACCGCTCAAGGAAGGCCTTATAGCTCAAAAGCCATTTTAGCTCAATTCAAAGAAGGCGAGCAGTAGGAGCTGATGGCTCAATTTTGCGAGCTTAGCCTTCGAGGAAGGCCTTGTAGCCCGGGGCCCAGTGGCTCGGTTTTGAGCCTTGCCGTGAGGAGGGGCGCTGTAGCACAGGAGCCATTTTAGCTCGGTTGAAGAAAGGCAAGAGTCCTAGTAGCTCAGTTTTTTAGAGCTTAACTGCTCAAAGAAGGAAGAATAGCCCAGGAGCCCCAATAGCTCAGTTTTTCAGAGCTTAACCGCTCAAGGAAGGCCTTGTAGCTCAAGAGCCATTTTAGCTCAGTTCCAAAAAGGCAGAATAGCCTAGGAGCCCTAGTAGCTCAATTTTTCATAGCTTAACCCCTCAAGGAAGGCCTTGTATCCCAGGAGCCATTTTAGCTCAGTTCAAAGAAGGTAGAATAGCCCAGGAGCCCTAATAGCTCAATTTTGCAGAGCTTAACTTCTCAAAGAAGGCAGAATAGCCATGAGCGGTAGCTGGAGTTTTGTAGAGGCTTAAGCGCTCGAGGAAGGCCTTGTAGCTAAAGACTGTTTCAGCTCGGTCGGCGAAAGACCAGAGATAGCCTAGGAGCCGTGGCTTAGTTTTTAGGCTTAGCGCTCAGAAGGCAAAATAGCCCAAAAGCCCCAATAGCTCGGTTTTGACTTAGCAAGGAAGGCCTTGTGTGAGAGCCATTTAGCTCGGTTCAGAAGAGGTAAATAGCCCGGGGGCCTCGGTGGCTCGAGTTTTTCGAGCTGTCGCTCGAGGAAGACCTTGTAGCCCGGGGCCATTTGGCTCAGGTTTCAAGGAAAGCGAGAATAGCCAAGAGGCGCGACTCGGCTTTTAAGAGCATAATTGCTTTCGAGAAGGCCTCGTAACCCAGGCTGGTTGGCTCGATTCGAGGGCCTAAAAACCTAGAAAGCCTTGTAGCCAAGAGACCATGTAGCTCGGACCTCGGTAACACAGCCCTCAGGAACCACTCGGCCCGATAAGGCCTTGACAATTGGCTACTCTAAATCTACATGACTAAATGGTTAAAAAGAAAAAAAGAAAAAAAGAAAAAAATAAAGATAAAAGAAAAAGAAAGGAGATAAACAACGATAGCGATGCAACAAAGGCGGGAAAAAAAGGTATTCATGGAGTATCAAGGCCGGGAATGGCGTACAAATGGCACAGGCTGGAGCGAAATTAGCGAAAACAAATAAAGTAACAGAGAGCTCGAACATTGGATGCGGGGCTCGAACGGAAACAGAGCCCAGCATACAAGGGAGAGGAGGCGGCTTCAGCTATAACCTCGGGGGTCCCCTAACGTCACGGGGTCCGCCTCACTCTCGAAAGGACTCTTCGCCTCCTCCTCACTTCCAGGAACTTGAAAGTGGAGTCCGAGGTAGGAAGGCCCCAGCAGCTCGAGAAACACGCCGAGGGCTCAGAACACAAGCCCAAATGTAGGGCTTAAGAGGAGATTAAGGAACAGGCCCAGTACAAGTGCTCGACCCTTGATGAGTATCCCCCGAGACACAGGCTTGAAAATTAGAGCCCGATTCACCCTTCAAAAATTTGTGTATAATCAGCCCGAAGAATCCGTATTAAAGAAATGCAATTTCCTAATTAAATCACGATTAGGGAAGTAGGATATTTCCTAATAATTGCTCATCAATTATCCCTTATTAATTGGTTAACGATAAGGAAAGAAAATCACTCACGATGGGAGAAATATCATATCATCGTCGACAAGAAGCGTATCATTAGTATCATCATCTCCATTAGGAAAGTTATCATGCGATCGCCATTATAAATACCAGGCCACCCCATCGGTGAAGAGACGCACAAAAATTCATTTCCTAAGCAATTGATCTTCTCTTCCACCGGAAAGAACTGACTTAGGCATCGGAGAGGCAACGGGCGATCCACGCCAATCCTTTTTGTTTCTTATTTTTGCAGAGGAACCCGACATCTAGAGTCAGCGGACCGGCCCAACAATTCTAGCATGCTCTAGCCCAATTTCGGTTGAAAAAGCATCATCAAGCACCAACATCTTGGGCATTCATCAGCTGCTCCTCTCCATAACCTATCCCAATCTTTTTCCATAAATTGTTTTTGACTCCAAACAAGTTTGTGAGATTTTTCCCTTAGCTAAACAAACTCATTTATCTTTTATTTCAAGTTCAATAAAAATAGTTGAGCCATTTGATATGATTCATTGTGACATTTTGGGGACCGCACAAAAAAGTCACACACACTGTTAGGCTTGTTATTTCCTAACCATTGTTAATGTTTTTACTCGATTTACTTGGGTCTATCTTATGAGTTTTAAATCCAATACTTAACCTATTTTGAAATCCTTCTCTAGGGTAAAAACTCAATTCCATCATAATATTAAAATTTTATGTGCTAACAATGGGGGAGAATTCTTATTTATGTGTTATTTTCTCGATGAATGTGGCACTATTTTTCAACATACTTGTGCTCATACTCCTCAACAAAATAGGCCAGAAACAAGAAGTGAAGCTTTCAAAGACCCCACTCCACATCACAAATTAGTTGGGAAGCTGATCCATCTTAAAATTAGTAGACTTGAAATCACGTATTCAGTAAATACACTCGGCTAATTCTTAACCCAAGATACACCATCTCGAAACTGACTCGTTGGCTTGATATGAAGGCGGCTCGAGGCAGGCTTGTTGTTCTCATCAAATGATGCACTACGGTTGGTAGGAGATTACGATGTCGTTGGGAAGATGCTGACTACATGGCGGTTTTGTAACAGGCTATTGCATCTTCCTTGGTAAGTCTCTTGTATCATGGAAGAGTAAGAAGCAAGGAACAATTTCAAGGTCATTCGTAGAGGTAAAGTATCGGTCCATGGATGCAGCTACTTGTGAACTTTTTTGGTTGAGGTAATTGTTAAAATATTTAGGGGTACCACATCCTGAGCCAGTGAAGTTGTTTTTATGATAATTAAGCAGCCTTACTCATTGTTGTGAATCCAGTATATCATGAATGGACAAAGCACATCGAATTAGACTGCCATACCGTTTTAGAAAGAATCTAAAGAGGAGAAATCCAAACAGCCCATGTGCAAATTAGAAGTTAGATAGAAAATATGTTTACAAAACTATCTCGATTTCCGGCGTTTCATACGCATCTCAATAAGTTGAGTATCATTGACATTCACACTCCAACTTGTGGAGGAGTGTTAAAGGAAATAATATCACTCACATGGAGCAAATTATGTGACGAACATTCAATAAGCAATTGGATTTTTGTAATATAGGAAAGTACATAATTTTGTGTATTCTGTACTTATTTGTATCCCTAAAATAGTTCTATGCCATTCCTATATAAATGGAAAAGTCTGTATAAAACAAAGACACACAAATATACAGAGGTTTCTTCCTTACTTATGCTCTCCAATTTGTATATGTTTGGTTCCTGTTTTTTAAAATTGCCTTGGGTTCTAAAAAACAAGGAGACCAAGGAAAACAGGGAGAACACATTTGGTTCCACAGTTTTTTTTTCTTCTGAAAACACAGAGAACACAACAAACACAAAAGTAGAGAACAATAACATTTTTTAGACAACACCAAACTGGTGTTCTCTATATTTTCAAAAACTGTACTCAAAAACAGTTTTCAAAAATAGGAACCAAACAAACCCTTAGCTTTTGGGTCAAAAAGTTGTCTAACACAATATTAGATTTCTTGTTCCATGATTTGATACCATGTTAAGCTTTGTAGAAGCGTGGCTTAACTGTCACTTTTCTCTTTCATTTTATTGGATTCAGGAAATGTGAGGACCGAGATATTAACACAAATTATTGTGTTCTCATAATTCTATTTTGATATCAATTTGAGACGAATACTTCCTCAACACTAATTCTTTATGTTCATGTAAAGTGCTAGTATTTTGATGGGGAAGCTGAAAAATTCAACCAAATGAAGCCATGCATTTACCATTTTACTTGACTAGCTCTGACATTGCTAGTGAAGGCACAAAAGCAATTAAAAGGATAACATATATATTTTATTGCAGAATGAAGATGGAGGTTGGGGACTACACATTGAGGGCACGAGCACCTTGTTTGGTACTGTGCTTAACTATGTTACTCTTAGATTGCTTGGTGAAGAGACTTTGTATGATGCTGTTGGAGTAATGAAGAAGAACCAGTTCTGGAACCACAGTGATTATTTCACGACAGCTTTCTTGAGGGGAAAATGTGGCTTTCTGTATGAACTCAGGACTTGTCTTTGAACTAAAATATTAACTGTTTGGCAAGTATGTTTGACATTTGATCTGCTTCTGATGGCAATATATAGGTACTTGGAGCATATGAATGGTCTGGAAATAATCCACTTCCACCAGAATTGTGGCTATGCCCTTACATTCTTCCATTTCATCCAGGTCTCTCTCTCACTGTCTCTGAAAGTAAATATTAATATGAATATAAGGGCTTGTTTGTTCATAGCTTTTGAAAACTGTTTCTTTTAAACCAAGGAAAACATAGAGAACGCATTTAGTTCTCAAATTTTTTGTTCTCAAAAACATGGAGAACACTAAAAACACTAAATTTAAAGAACAATATCAGTTTTTTGATAACACCAAAATAATATTTTCTATATTTTAAAAAATTATTATAAAAAATAGTTTAAAAAAATATGAACGAAATCGACTAAGTCTCCTGCAAGGAAGTGTAAAGGATTGTGGTTAGCTGCTGAAGAAGTTATTAATCATATCAACTTGATTCATAGCAATATAATGCTTGTGATGCTAAACTAATGGGGAAAGTCAAATGGCTAGAAAATATAAGTGGAGATGATTGTGATGCACAATGAAGAATTAGAGAATTAAAATTGCTTGACGCTAGGACAAGAATCATATGTTAGAGGACATTTGTAATTTTATTTTTATTCTTAATGTTGGGCTCCGTTTGAAAACATCAAAGTACTTGGGAAAGAAAAAAAAATTAAGAAAAATGATTTTATCATATTTGGTTTACATTAAAATATAAAAAAAATCGAAAAAAATAAAAAAAAAAATGAAATTCTCAAATGTACATATTGTTAAATTAGATATATAAAATAAAGAAATAAATAAAATAAGTTTGAATAAACATATAAATTATTTTATTAAGTTTAAAACTATTTTTTTATTTTCCTCCAAACATTTAAAAAACTTTCTAATTTTTATGTATAGGACGGATGTGGTGTCATTGCCGAATGGTGTATTTGCCCATGTCATACTTATATGGGAAGAGGTTTGTTGGTCCAATTACACCAACAATTATTTCTTTGAGAACGGAGCTGTACATAGTCCCTTATCGTGAAATAGATTGGAATCAGGCCCGCAATCAATGTGCCAAGGTTAGTTTGCATATATTCTGCTTTAGAACTCCTTTAACTTATACCATCCCTTTATGATGCTTCTGATCAGTATCCTAGCGTATGGATGATCTACAAGTTTATCTCCTAAAAGTTTGTGTTAAGAAAAATGATATTTATATTAAATCAAAATCTTATAAGTTTGAACTTTTAGGAGAGTTCGTCGTTTAACATGGTATCAAAGCTTGATTTAAAAGGAGGTCTTGTGCTCGGCCTCTCTCCTTATAAATTTGAATATTTGAAAGTCCATAATGGACTTTAACTCTGCGGATTTGGGGCCGAACTCACATAAGGGAGGGTGTTAAGAAACATAATATTCATATTAAATCCAAATCCTATAAGTTTGAGCTTTTAGGAGTTGGTAATTATTAAACTTGTGAGAAAACCAGGGAAATGAAAAACAGAGAAAAGAAAAACAGAACTCTGGAATTCTACTTTCCAAGAAGAAGGCAAGGCACATATTTATACTGAGGCCAGTCGGTTACAATGGAGAAGGATTCAGTGAGCTTAGGTGTATCATTAGGCTTGTACAGCCGACATCTGGTATGAGGAGCGTGTGTTGAAGAGGACGTGTCACCAGCATCACTTTCAAATGCTTCAACAGTAATTTAACAGTTTGTCCTATTAATTAGTTGCTGATAGATTTTATATTAACCATCACTGGCATGGGTACCTAAAAGTTTCTCTCCATTCTGAAGCATACTTGTATTTATTAGAAGATCAAGTAGTCCTTTGTTTTTGTTTTTTGTTTTGTTGCTTTTTTGTTTTTGGTTTTTTGGTCATTGTCTATTTTAACTCTGCGAAGTTATTCAACCATTTTCTTCTTGAATAATAAATAAAATAATTAGATATATATATATATATATGATATATATATATATATATATAGAGAGAGAGAGAGAGAGAGAGAGAGAGATCATAACATTCTTTATGGTGGCTTTGATTAGCATGTGCATGGCCCATTTGAAAAGTATTTGGCATGATCAGATTGCCTAATTAATTAATTTATTTTTTATTCCAATAGAGATCATATTTCCAGGGTGAAACTCTAAGGTTCCTTGATTAAGTCTCCCTTCTGAAAAAAAGTTACTTTATTTTGATTAACATGTGTATGGTCCAATTGAAATGTGTTTGGCATGATGAGATTGCCTACGATGGAGGGAATTTTTGTAGTAATGAATGAGAAAGCCATCTTAATAAAGTTTCTCAAATCGTTGGGCCTATTAAAATACGTTAGTTCTAATCCTTGTGCGGCTTTTGGTGATAGGGTTGTCCTAAAACAGAAGATGTGTTTCTGGGAACTTACAACTGAACAAAAACAAACGGTTGAAGACGATTTGGATAAGATTTGAGATGGATTCAGAATTTAAATGCTCTTTGTATATGTAATCAAAGATGTATGGAGGAAAAATTCATATCTATTTATTGATCACAACATATTTATATACAAGAGAATCCTAAATATAATAGGAAAGAATATAAAGTTTCATAATTGGCTTCTAACTCTATATATTTACATTACTATTACACTCCCTCTCAAGTTGGGGCAAATGTATTGATCATGCTCAACTTGTTACAAAGATAACTAACTCGATCTCCACTCTAGGATTTTGTGAAAATATTTCCTAATTGTTCTCCAATCCTAATATATCATGTAGAATTCAACCCAACTGGATTTTTTCACAAACAAAGTGACAGTCTATCTCAATATGCTTAGTCCACTCATGAAATATAGGATTAGATGCTATGTGCATGGCAACTTGGTTATCACCAAAGTTTCATTGATACTGAAGTTTCAATGCCCATTAACAACAATAAGTACTGGTGTATCCATAGGATCTCACAAACAGACTATGTCATGGTTCTATACTTCGACTCTGCACTAGATTAGGAGACAACATTCTTCTTCTCACTCTTCCATGAGACTAGATTCCCTCCAACAAAGATACAATATCCGGAGGTGGATCTTTTGTCTTGCCTAGATCCTGCCTAGTATGTGTTTGAAAAACACTTAATTGTGGTATGTCCATGATTCTTATACAATATTCCACATCCAGGGCCCCTTTCAAGTAGCATAAGATATGCTCTATTGCTTCCAATGATTGACTGTGGGAGATGACATATACCGACTCATAACACTTATTGAATAAACAATATCTGGGTGAGTTACTATAAGATAATTCAATTTCTCAACCAATCTTTTGTATCTCTCAAGGTCTTCAAATAGTTTTCCTTCCTTAGTGAACTAAACATTAGGAGCCATAGGAGTACTACATGGATTGACACCTAATTTTCCTATCTCAGATAACAAATCAGGTACATATTTCAGTTGAGATAAAAGAATTCCATACTTACTTCTCATGACTTCAACACCCAAGAAATATTTCAACGTTCCTAAATCCTTTATGTGAACAAGGTAGGATTTAAGATATGATATACCTTTAGAGTCACTCTCATTGATGATACTATCATCCACATATACTACCAACAGAATAATACTAGAACTAGAATTCTTGTAAAAGACAATGGTCATACTTACTCTTCTACACGCCAAATGTATTAATTGCTTGACTAAATTTACCAAACCAAGCAAGGGGACCGTTTCAAGCCATACAAAGATTTTCAAAGACGACAAACCTTCCCTATCTCCCCCTAAGCAACAAACCTCGGTGGTTGCTCCATGTAAACTTCTTTTTGTAGATGTCCATGTAGAAAGACATTTTTGATATCAAGCTGATGCAAGTCCCAATCGTGAGAAGCAACAAGGGAGATAAACAAACAGACAGGACTCAACTTTACTACGAAAGAAAATGTATTAGAATAATCAATTCCATACATCTAAGCACACCCTTAGCAAGAAGATGGGCCTTCAATCTAGCAATAGACCTATCAAGATTAAACTTTACAATAAACATCCAATGATAACCAATAACCTTCTTTCCACTAGGTAACAACACCAAGTCCCATGTACCATTGTCATCTAAAACCTGCATTTCATCCACCATAGCATTACGCCAACCAGGGTGAGATAAAGCCTCATAAACAGTGTTAGGAAGAGAGATAAAATCTAGGGATGTAATAAAGGAACAAGAAGAAGACGACAAATGGTTGTAGGAAACAAATAAAGAGATAGGGTGAGCACACTAACGTTTACCTGTATGAAGATCAATCAGGAGATCATCATTACGGACTGGATCTGATGACAAAATAGTCGGTGTTGGACTTGAGACTGGAGGGTTTCAGCCCTGAAAGTAGACCTAAGTAATGGGAGGCTTAATAGGAGCAAGAGCAGGAGCTGGAGTGGGGGTAATAGTAGTAATAGAATAGACCAATAAATCATCATCCCCCCATACTAGTAATAGTAGAAGAAAGGGAAAACGGGGTAGTCTCAAAGAATGTGATAATTAGTAGACACAAAGTATTACTAAAGAGTGGGACAATAACATCTATACCCTTTCCGAACATAAGAATAACCAAAAAAGGTACACTTTAAGGACTTTAGATCAAGTTTAGAGACTTGAGGACAGACATTTCGAACAAAGCATGTGCACCCAAATACCTTAGGCTTAATAAGAAACAATGGATTATTTGGAAACTATTGATGATAAGGAGTAGCCTAATTAAAAACTGATGAGGGCAACTGGTTAATAAAAAACAAGCTGTGGAAACTGTGTCAGCTCAAAAATGTTTAGGGACATTCATATGGAACAAAAGAGCTCGGATAGTCTCAAGAAAGTGTTTATTCTTTTTCTTAGCTACCCATTTTGAGAGGGTGTATCAACACAAGAGGTTTGATGGAGAATCCCATGTTGTAACATGAATACTGAAAAGGTTTTGATAAATATTCCTTGGTATTATCACTTCTCAATGTTTGAACAGAGACATGAAATTGTGTTTGATTTTTAGCACAAAAGGCACTAAAATGAGAAAAGAAGAAGCTCTGAACAACTTTTCATTAGATAAAACCAAGTGACACGATAGAAATTATCAACATAGGTAACGAAATATTTGAACCCAGTAGTAGACATAGCAGGGCAGGGACCCTAAACATCTGAATGAACTAACTCAAAAGGAGCATTAGCTCGTTTATTGACTTTAGGACTTAAATGCACACTATGATGCTTAACTTATTGATAGGACTCACAATTCAATGAGGATAGGCTAGAAAACTGAGTATATAGCTTATTCAACAGAGAGAAAGAGATGCATGACCCAAGCGACAATGCATAAGCAGAAGAAAAAACATTTTTCGGGTTAAGGAGAATCATCAACACAATAATCAACTTTGTCCCTTGGCAATTCTTCAAATCTTGAGCTTCAAAGAAAATAGTTCATGAGAGATTTGAACACCGAAGGCTAGGGAGCACTTAGGTAATTTTGTTAGAATTGCCAACCTAAACTAAATACTCACAATCTCCCCCTTTGGCAATTATGGTACAAAACCCTTTACAAGTTGAAAGTGTACAAGCAAGAAGCCCCACCCACTCTCATACAAGGCCACTAACTCATACACTCAACCTCATAATCTAGGTACTACAAGATCCTTGAAAATAAACTTCATAAAAAACATTAGTAGCACCAATTCAAGTCACTTGGATATACAAAAAAAAATATCAACATGTCTATTCTAAAAGTTCAAAGAATACCCAAGGCTATAATACAACCAATACCAATACAAAATATTTAAATTGCATCCAAACTAGTTATGATATTCAAAATGCATCCAAACCAGTTATGATATTCAAAATGAATCCATAAACTCATAAATGTCCAATTTGCAAGATCAACACAAAATGGCATCTAACATAAATGTCCATTAGCCAATAATTACTTTCAATGTCCAAAAAATATCAACACAAACTGCTAAGACAAAAAGTTCAAAGCAAATCCATGACAAAAAAATAACTCAAAAATCACAAGCATTAACATCATCTCCTCATTTTTTTTTTTCCTAGAAAGAGACAAAGGGAAAAATCTCCCCCTTTTTTGTCTAAGGAAAAACAAAAGGAAGGACATTTAAAAGAAAAATATCTAACATTTAAATAAACAAGCTTCCACATGAAGATAAGATATGTAATAGCCAAAGTGCCCAAAAATCAAGAAGCATCCAATATGTCCACAACATGTCCAAAAATCTACGATGTGCAAAAAACAAATAAAACATTTGAAATTGTTAATGCTAGAAGATTAATGGAGAAAGTTATACCCTTTCATTATATTGTGAGTGTATATGTATAACCGTACAAGATATGTGTAGAAGGAAATGAAAAATACAGTTCCTAGAATCATGTTCTATCTCTATAAATATACAAAGGAACTATGGTAAACATATAGAGGAATAATGGTAAGATGGCTGTTGTCAAGGATTTGTCTCCATATTAGGTTTGATATCCTTGTGTTATGGGGGAAGGTGTATGTAAGGAGAGGGAAGGCATAAAGGTAGGTAGATGTAAGGAAGGATTACAAACCCGATGGGACTTTATGGTGTCTAACGAAGATGAGGGAGATTGCTGCATCAAAGGCAAGGAGAGAGTAATTGAGCATCCATCTCCATGTTCTCTTAGACTTGACAACAATGTTGTGGCTAGTGGAGATACATCCAAGGGTGATGCCACATGTGAGGAGGTAGGGGAGGATGAAAAGGGGCAATGAGTGTGGTGGTGGTAGGGATGATTGAAGGGGAAGACGTTGATGCAAAGGGGATTTGCCCAAAATTCCAAGACTGTCATTAGGTGGTGGTGCTGAAGGACTTGATAATTATCGTCCGGTGATGATGTCATGTAGCGTAAACTTGAGCTTGATTTCTTTGGTAAAACTCATTTTCCCTGGAAATGTGACATGTTGTGGCTCTAAAGAATTTGGATGTTAGAAGGTCATAACAGTTATAGGAATTATAACGTATCGAGTATCCAAGGAAAATGAAAGGCTAAGATTTAGGTTCCAAGTTATGTTTAGTGTATGGTTTTAGCTAGGGATAGTAGAGGTAGCCATATGTGATTGATCCGTGTTTCGAACTCTTGGCCATGAGATTGTCAACATAGTGGATTGATCCAAAAATTGCCGATTGAGCCAAAAAAACACCCAGATTTGAACTTAGGTAAGAATTTGACTAAGGAACACAAAATAACCATGAAACCTTGTAAAAACTCATAATACATTCTTACTAAATTTTCTATCAAGATTTTAGACCGATTTGAATTAATAAAAAATGCAATCAAGATACCATGACAAGGTTGAAATATAAACAAGAAATTAAATATTCTTCCCAAACTAATCGATTGTATAGATGAGAACAAATGATTATCAAAACTGTATCCAAAAAGTTCAAGCTTAATGAGGATTAAATTATAACTCCATAAACAATGAGAATGATAATCAATTTCCACCAATAAGCATAAATCAAACCATGAGACGTAAGTCATTTTCGAAACCACTTCCTCTTTAAAGAGAATTGAGAAAGAATTCCTTGCAGTCAATTTGCACCTCTCAAAACCCGATTCTATTTAACAAGGCCTTTTTATTTTAAAAAAATCCTTTCATACTGAATATACTGTCAAAATACTAGATAACAGAAAAATACGAAGAGAGGTTTTTCTTGGAAAAGTTCCCTTTGATTCCATCCGTCTGCCATACATATAGTCTCTCAAATTCCTAGTCTTTAGCATCTATACATAGTAAATTCTAGTCTTTAGCATCTATACATGGTAGATTCTAGTCTTTTGCATCTATATGTAATTTGAATAATATATCTGACTAATGATAGAATTGAGTACTAAGCTCCTAAAAAATTGTATATGGTAACATCCCCCCTCAAATTGATGCTGGTAAGTCAATCAACAACAATTTGCCAACAAGAAATTGATGCCGTTGTCGAGTTAGAGCTTTGGTGAAGACATCAACCACTTGGAGATCAGAAGAGATATGAGGAAGAGATATCACCCGACTTTCCAAAGTGTCTCGAATAGAATGACAATCAACTTCAATGTGCTTGGTGCGTTCATGGAAAACGGGATTGGTGGCAATCTGAATAGCACTAGTGTTATCGACATGAAGAGGAGTAGAAGTAGTCTGAGGAAACCCAAGCTCCTCAAGGAGACCACGTAGCCATACAATTTTAGAACAGCGAGTAGACATGTACGATACTTAGCCTCGTTAAGAGGATTTAGAGACCATGATCTTGTTTCTTACATCTCGAAATTAATGCATCACCTAAAAACATACACCAACACAGCGGTAGATCGCGTGTATCTGAGGACACCCGGCCTAATCGGCATCACTATAAGCGGCAAGTTGAAGAGGTGTGATGAGAAAAAAACAACCCACGAGAAGGTGATCCTCGAAGATAGTGAATGGTGCGTGGCTGTGAGATGGAGATGCCGAGGTGAGAAGACAGGGGTGGCCCGACTGATGAACAACATAGGAGATATCGAGGTCAGTAGTGGTCAGTAAATCAGACTCCCAACTTGGCCTTAGATAGAGATTAGGTTCTTCGAGAAAGGTCCCTTATCTTTCACATATTTGACATTTACACTCCATAGAGTATCAATAGAAGAAGTGTCCTCGAACCAGCGAAGTGATAAGATCTTGAATATACTTATCTTGGTTCACGAAAAACCATGGGATCGATAATGAACTTCCAATCCTAAAGTATGTGAGGCGCCCAGATCTTTCATATGGAAAGTTGCATGCCGCATTGTTGAAGCAATGAAATCAAACAAACACGGTCAGTGCCGATGGCGATAATATCATCCCACGTAAACCCAGAGAATAACTATACCCGGCGTAGATGTGTGAAGGAAAGAGAGAAGAATCATATTGACTTTGTGTAAAGCGGAAAGAGGAAAGAAGTGTCTTTGCCCGAAACTTCTCAAACCAAGTCTTGAGTGCTTGCTTGAGCCTATCTGGAAACGCTGAGGGCTTCTGAACATCATGAGGAGAAGAAGTAGTCAAACGGAGGAAGCTTCATGTAAATCTCCTCACAGGTCACCATGAAGAAAGGCATTCTTCACATCCATTTGATGTGATCGCCATGAGCGTGAAGCGACAATAGCTAAGATGGTTGAGCGGTGGTCATTTTGTATAGGGGCAAATGTTGGCCTCATAATCCCAACCACAGTATTCTACTTGTTACCCAGACTCTGGTGAGCTTTGTCTTAGATCAAAGAACCATCATAGCAAGAGTTTCTGAGGAAAAAAAACCCACTTTACTCCCAATAGGTTTGGTAGTAGGAGGACAAGGAACAATGTCCAGTGTAGTTCTCTGAAGTGCTTGAAGTTCTGCTTGCATTGCAATTTGGCAACACTGTATTTCCATGGCACATTTGTATGAGGGAATGGAAATAGTGGATAAAGTAGCGACAAGAGAGACGGGAGAGAAGAAACCGCAATTGGGGGTCGAGAAGGGCGAGTAGACCGTTAAGAGTGGTGGAAGCGAGGAGGGGCTTGAGGATCGGGCGCCCAGTCAAGATCGGAAGGAGGCCGCGAAGAAGTGGAACCGGACTCGTGTCAACTCGTCTCTCATACACGAAACCGAGGTTTGAACCGTTCCACGGTGGTGGGGTCGAAAAAATAGGTAGAAGAGAGAGCGGAATCTGCAGATGGCAGTTGAACATAGAGATGGAAAAATATTGATTTTCAAAGAAGATCACGACCAGGGAAACTTAGTATGCGAGAAGCATGGGGATGATCGTAACAAACATAACCCTTGTGAGGGATAGCATAACGGAAAACACGCCCTTGGTGAAGCGGTAAGTTTATATGGATTTCATGAGGAGGAGATGCACAAAACAAACACAACCAAATGCGAAGATCATAATATAAAGGAGAATGACCAAATGACTTAGAAAGGCTTATGATTTTCGTAGGAGAGGGTTAGCAATTGATCAAATGAGCTGCCGGTAGAAAGAGCTTCACGCAGGAAATATGAGGAACGAGATGATTGGCGAGTAAAAAGAAGTTCTTACGACATCAAGAAGGTGGCGATTTTTCCTCTCAGCAACACCGTTTTGTTGTGGTGTCGAAGGATAAGAACGCTGAGAGATGATCCCTTTGCTTTGAAGAAAAACTACGGAAACTCATTAGACATGCCAATTCACCGCCCAGGAATCAAAGCGCGAAGACCTTGAGTAACTGCGAGAAATTGAGTCTCGGAGTCTGTGAAAAAAGTGAAAAAACTTCACCCTTAGCGAGATAAGCCAAATAAAGCGACTAAAGTCATTAATAGAAAGTAACAAAGTACTTGTAATGCGCATGAGAAACAACGAGGTCTGATCCCTAAGCATCAACATGAATAAGCTGAAACATTGTGAGCACGAGATCACGTGATGAGGAAAGGTAGAACTTTTACTTTTGAGTTTGCATGTGCTGAAATCAAAGAAAGATCGATAGTAGAACATGCTTTATTTCCTAATAATCCATAATTAAACAAAGTACGAAGGACATCAGAGTTTGGGTGGCACAGGCGTGTATGCCACATCTTGTGCGGAACTTGACAACATTACAGCCTGCAAATGAAGTAAGGAAAATAGGAATAACGGTGGAAGGGAAACATGAAGAGGAAAGTCGTCCCACTTTAGGCCCGCCGCGATCATACGCGCGACACTTGATCTTGCAACACAGCCGAGCCGGGAGAAATGGACATTACGGTGTTATCAACCGTTGACCTTGAAATAAGATTTGTGGAGAGGTTAGAGACAAAACATTAATGGATAAGGAAGAGGAAAGATCTGACAACATTGATTGGTAGAGAGTTTCCATCGGCGGTGTTAATTTTAGATTTCCATCGCAATTCGATATTGGAAGAGGAACAACGGTATTAGTCATATGGTTAGAGCTCGGTCAATGCCATGGCTTAGAAGAAACTTTATGATTACTACGAGAGCCCAGCGTTAAAAGCAGAATGGGATCATCGTTGGCCACCATTTGAAGTGAGTGTGGTCGGGTTTACTAAAGGCTGTAGGAGCGGGAAGAGGAGCAACCGGCGGCGGCGTGTCTGAAGCCCAGGGCGTGGTGGGCATGATGCGATGCCACCGCTTCCTTTCGGAAGCGAATAAGACAAGCGAGAGATGATATGACCACATTTCTTGGTAGTTAAGAACTTTGCCATGTGATTCAAAGCGATATGGCCAAAAGCTTCCTGACTAAGCCGAACAACACGCATGTCTCTACGTATGTCTCCCACTGTCTTTGCATAAGCGAGCTTGAGTGCAACCTTGATGTTTTAGATGTTCTATAGCAGCTTTGAGTAACGATCGTTGCTCCTCACGAAAGTTCATTAATGAAGCATCGAATAAGGGACGGGATGACGGTTCATCAGTTAGAGCGTGCGATTTCAAAGTGGTCGTAACTTCGCCGAAATTGATCTTGCTTCTTTGGTGGCATGCACTTCTCGAACAGCAGAGAGAGCTGTAGTGGGAACATTAGCATAAACAATGTCGCAATAGTCAGCCCAAAGAGTTTGAAAACCATAAAAAATATATTCCTCGATAGAGCGCCTTGGCCAAAAATTAGCCATCATACTCGAAATGAAATCGTTTAGCGAGTTGTCTTGATTGGAAACCGTGTTAAGATAAGTCCACATAGCATCAGCGAGTTTTATAAGGCCTCAGGTGAGGAACAAAGGTGAGACTCAATCGGATTAAGGAGCAAGTCATAACTTGAGCATCATGAATTTCCCACTTAGAAAAAGCCTCGGCGCAGCAGGGGTGGGAGACACTCCCATCGATATGACCCCGATTCTTTTCCTTTGACAAACCATTAAATTGGAACTCCCAGTGAATAATTTTACAGTCGTAGAAGAATGCTTCGATTTATCCAGATAACATGATGGATAGCAGCCAGAAGAATTATAAATTGCCGAGAAAGCGCGTCGAAAAAAAGGCATTGGAAATAAGGCGGGAATCGACCGAGGTGCGCGGGCGGCAGCAAGAACAAGAGAACACCACGAAGATGGAACGAGTCTGTAGAACGAAAACCCACAAAGCGAAGAAAAAAATTGTCGAACAGACCGGAAATCGGGGCACGGGCTGCGATGCCATGTCAATGCTAGATATGAGAAAAATACGAGAAGAGAGGTTTTCTTGGAAAAGTTCCTTTGATTCCATCAGTATGCCATACATTTTAGTCTCTCAGATTCTAGTCTTTAGCATCTATGCATGGTAAATTCTAGTCTTTAACATCATGCATGGTAGATTCTAGTCTTTAGCATCTATACATAAATTCTAGTCTTTAGCATCTATACATGGTAGATTCCTAGTCTTTAGCATCTATGTGGTAGATTCTAGTCTTTAGCATCTATACATGGTAGATTCCTAGTCTTTAGCATCTATACATGGTAAGATAATATATACAGCTAATGATAGAGTCCCAAATTCCATAAACTCCTAAAATTGTATATGGTAACATATACTTCACTTCCCACATACATTTTGAAGAGCTTACTTTAATTTCTCCATACAAAAAGTAAAACAACACATACTTGCATTTGCAATTTACATTGAAGAACTTACTTTACTTTCTCCATATAGAAAGTAAAACAACACAAACTTTACCATGCACTATAGGATTAAATATTCACTTTAGGATCACTAAGCTAGCTTTACACAAGAAGATAAGAATCATACTTGCAATGATAGCTCAACTTTTAAGAGCAATGAATCACAAACAATTGAGAATTTTCCTTTTCCTTGATTGAATAATTTTTTTTATGAGAGGGTAAACAATCAAAGGAAAAATAACCTCAAAAACTCAAAAAGAAATCCATGGGCCTCTACTCATTTTTAAAGCCTCCAAAGTAGGGCATATATAAGCATTTGGACCTCAAAAAGCATTACTCACCTTTAAGAAACCACAAAGTCAAACAAAAAGCTTTTGCTTGCTTAGAAGAAAGATGATAAACTTTTGAAACTTATCTAAGCAAAACAAAAAAATTGAAGACCCAATATCAAGCTTATACAATAAGGGAAATAAAAAAAATCTTGAAACTTTTTATTTCAAGATGAATCGATCTAAACTTTTAAAGCATAGGGAAATGAGCAAGCAGACTTATGAGAAAATCCAAATGCTATGAATACAGAGACAAGGAATCTAAACAAAAAGCAACGTCACAAGAATGATAGATTAGAACAGAAGAAGACACCTAGGACATAAGAATAAGCATAAAGGAAGTCCTAGACAAGATCTAGAGGAGGTCTACACATGGTGCATAAACCTAGGGATTTTCATAATAAATCACAAACAATTGAAGAGGAAGAAGGACTTGACAAACAACATAGAAATTATCTAAAGTTCTCAATCCAATCATAACACAATTTCCATAAAAATCAAACACATTACATAAATTTTGTGAAAATTACACATTGAATTTCTTGTCACATTTTTGGCCTATGCTAATTTAATTAGCTTTCAATCCTTCCATGTACAAAACTTCTTCAAGGCTAGGGATTTCGGGAGCACAAATTGTTCCCTTTCCCTTCAAACAAGCAACATTACCATCACCTAAAATAACATTTCCTCTGTCAAATTCAGTGAAACTAGTGAATAATGATTTGTTTCCTATCAAGTGACGTGAACAACCACTATCAAAGTACTTAGTTGCTTGGAGAGTAGAGTGAATAGATGACCTCAACCCATTTTAAAAAACAAGAACAAATGATTTTCTTGAAAGCACAAAGAGAGGAAAAGAGATTTCACCAAAAACAAACACCCATTTTGATAAATGAAGCTTGGAGGAGCAAGGATGGTCGCTATGGTGTTTTTCTTTTTAAATCAAAAGAGGAAAACGATTTTCACAAACGAGAACAAAAGATTATCTTGAAAACTCTATTGAGAGAAAGATTTTCTTTCAAAACAAACACCCTCTAAAGAAAAGATCTTCAAATTTCAAAGAGGGTGGCTGATGTGTGTGTCTTCTATATCTACTTAAAAGAAAAAAGATATATTCTATTTATTGGGGTGAAACCCTAGATCTAAGGGTTGAAAATAGATCTTAAAATTGGGTAAGATGGATTGAACCACAAATAAGTGAGATAGATCTAGAACCTAGAAAACAATTTATTAAAAAAACTTTTCCCTCTTTTGCAAATAAGGCTGAAACAAAAGCAATGAATAAGTAGTAGAAAAAAAATATCTTTGGGGTTGAGGAGAATAATCAACACAATAATCAACTTTGTCCATTAACAATTCTTCAAATCTTGAGCTTCAAAGAAAATAGTCCATGAGAGATTTGAACACCTAAGGCTAGGGAACACTTTGAGAATTTTGTCTTGAATTGCCAACCTAAATTAAATACTCACACCATGATTTTCACTTTACGTCGTGAAAGATCTTAGAAGTTAGATTATGTCCCTAGATTTGGGAATTTAATGGAAAATTACAATGTAGCACATATGAATATTTTTGTAAGTAAATTTCATGTATTTCCTATTGAGTTGAGGATTGCACTGTTACTTTTGAATGATTGCTGTTTTGGGTTCTCATCTTTTGAATTCTTCAACAATTTTCAAAGAAACTAAGAGTCTAAGAGAATTTTTTTTTTTTTGCTTTTGTCGAAATAAATAAGTTCTCTTGCAAATATTTTGACATTAAATCACCCAATGAAACATGGGAGTCTATTGTATACAAGTTATGTTGGGTGTGCACTCAAAGTCCCACATCGGATAGGAATGAGAAGACTTATGAGTTTATAAGCATGGACAATATTCAATTGGTTTGAGGCCTTTTGAGGGAAAAGTGCAAAAACAAAACCATGAGGGTTTAGGCCAAAAAGTGGACAATATCATACCAATGTGTACAAGGAATGGTCAATGAGGTTTCGTAACAATTGGTGCAGTGAGTGTGGAAGCCGCAGGTGGTGCTTCATATAAGGTGTACGCCCAAATGCAGTGAAGACAAGAAAAATCCTAGTTTGGGAGGAGGATTGGTGTAACTTTGTTTGAGGGGAGGATTGTTAAGAGTTTGAGAAAAATAATATAAAAATGAAAATTAAATCTAAGAAAAACATGGTTTGAAAAATAATCCATACTTTAGTGTAGTTTTCTCTACATAGGCTTTCAATTTAATGTAGTTTCTCTACATAGGCTTTCAACGTAGGATGAAGGTTAAAAAAAGTAAAGTTTTCTATTCAAAAGATACTTTCAATCTAAATTCAAAATTTTCAAACTAAGGAAAGTTTTTCTTAAGGAGACACTTTCAGCTTCATTTCAAAAAATTTAAAATTATAGAAAGTGTCTCTTCAAAATACACTTTCAGTGTAAATAAAAAATTTCAAAATTTTAGAAAGTGTATCTTTAAAAGACACTTTTAACTTAATTCATAATCTCCGAAATTTAAGAAAGTGTTTTTTTAAGAGACACTTTCACTTTAAATTAAAAAAATTTTAAATTATGGAAAGTGTCTCTTCAAAATACACTTTCAATATTCAAATTTTCAAAAAGTGTTTCTTTAAAAGATACTTTCGGTTTAAATTCATAATTTCTGAAAATTTTAGAAAGTGTTTTATTGAGTAACACTTTTAGTTCAAATTCAAAATTTTCAAATTTTTTGAAAGTATTTCTTCAAGAGACACTTTCAGTGTAAATTCATAATTTTTGAAACTTTATAAAGTGTCTTTTCAAGAAACACTTTTAGTTTAACTTCATAATTTATGAAATTTTAGAAAGTGTTGGTTCAAAATATATTTTATGTAAAAATTAAGGTTTTCAAAATTTTATAAAGTATCTCTTTAAGAGATACTTTCCACGTGGCAAAAAGTAATTAAGGAATATTTGTCAACCTTTTAATTTGAGGAATTTTCATTTATTTTTGGGCTAATGTCGGAAAAGCCCGAGAATTGTTGGGTGTGAGCCCAAAGCCCCACATTGGATAGGAATTGGAAGGATTATGAGTTTATAAGCTTGGACAATATCCAATTGGTATGAGGCTCTTTTGGGGGAAAAGCCTAAAAACAAAACCATGAGGAATTAGGCCACAAAATAGACTATATTATACCAGTGTAGATAGAGAAGGGTCCATGAGGTTTCCTAACAAAATTGTGGTTTTTGTTGTTGTTCAATTGTTATATTTCCTTAAAATTCTGAATCAAGTCAACCAACAATGTGCATTTCTAATATGCATCATTTTCTTCCTTGGATTTTATCTGATTTGCAATTTCATGACTATGACATCATTTTAACAAGAATTTAAGAAGGAAATCTATGAAGAAGCTGAGCATTTAAGAAGTTGATTTTTACATTTGTCTTTAAAATTATTGCCAAGAAAATCTATACTATCCACGTCCCTGGGTTCAGGATGTTGTATGGGGATTTCTTCACAAGGTTGTTGAGCCTATTCTAGTGCATTGGCTCGGAAGTAAGTTAAGGGAGAAGGCTTTACGCACTGTAATGCAGCATATACACTATGAAGATGAGAATACTCGGTATATATGCATAGGGCCCGTGAACAAGGTACATGTGGTTTTTTTTTTTAAATCCCTTATTAATGTAATGTGCATGTTGAATTATAGAGAAGCCCTTTGAAATGCAATAAGTGTATTGATTACTACTAATTAAGAACTTACCAGTTAGTTCTTGAATTCTACCACTGTACTCGGGTGCTTTTGGTCTAATTTTTGTTCATTTTGGTCCATGCATGAAACTTGTTGAAGCATGATATTCATGTTAAACCCAAACCTATAAGCTTAAGCTTTTAGGAGAGTTGGTTGTTGAACTTGGTATTAGAGCTTGGTTTGGTAAAAAGTCCTAGATTCAAGACTCCATTTAGTTTGTTTGACTCTCATCGTGTGGGTATGGGCCTGTACGTGAGGAGGGTGTGAAGCTTGAGCTTTTAGGAGAGTTGGTTGTTTAACAAAACTCTTGATTTCCTCTCATCTGATTCATGCAGGTGTTAAATATGCTTTGCTGTTGGATTGAAGATCCAAACTCAGAGGCGTTTAAGTTGCATATTCCAAGAGTTTTTGATTATTTGTGGATTGCTGAAGACGGCATGAAAATGTAGGTCCATCAATAGTATTACTCTCTTTGTAATTTATGTTAGATTGCCATTTCCATTATATATGTGATAGAGAAGTATTACTTTCTCTAGTGGATATAGCCATTTAAACGGGTTGTATCTATACATAGTGGCATATTCTATAAAGGCAAACTTCCTAATTTATTCCTTGGATAATATTGAATTCTAATATCTATTTGTTATACACAATAAGTTTACTATAGGGTTATAATGGAAGTCAATTATGGGATACTTCTTTCGCTGTTCAAGCAATTATTTCAACAAACCTAGGCGAAGAGTATGGTCCAACTCTTACGAAAGCACACAAATTCATAAACAAGTCTCAGGTTTGATCTTATTAATCACCTACGTGCATTAGCAGATGTCCATAATGATTTTACTTAAATATTTCTACTTTGTTTTCAAGGTCTTAGAAAACTGTCCCGGAGATCTGAGCTTTTGGTATCGTCACATTTCCAAAGGTAGTTGGCCATTCTCAACGGCTGATCATGGATGGTCAGTCTCTGATTGTACGTCAGAAGGATTGATGGTAACAACTGAACTAACTCAAAATACTTGTTGTATTGACATTTTTATTGTTTAATTCTCTTGTGCAGGCTGTTCTAATAATCTTGTTATAGTAATAAGTAAAGCTAGAAACTAGTTAGGAAACTTTGTATCATTTCCTATTAGATTTAGGATTCTCTTGTACAAATATGTAGTCTTGGGATCAATAAAGAAATATGAATTTTTCCTCAATTCATCATTGATTGCATGGTATCAGAGCATAGGGCTTGAATTTGCCCTGAAAAAGGCAAAATTTTGGAAATTTTTTAAATAATCCCTCACTGGCGGGGACTACACCACTTGGATTGTCGTCATCTGCTTTGTTCGTCGGAGGAATGAACTTTGGCAACCACTCAGGCACGTGTGGATTTTTCGTCACTACATCATTCTTCATGCGTAGGCACGTCTGGCCGCATGAGGCCTCCTTCAGGATCACGAGTCGTCAATGATCCTCCTAAGCCACCTATATCCATTGTCTAATGCCTGCAACAGTTTTTTTCAAAGGATTTTGTGTCCGAAAACCATATTTTCTAGGGGTTCTTCCTATTTTCCTTGATTCCTTTGAGATTTAGTAACATTAAGAGGTGATTTGTGGTTTTTAGGACAAAAATCCATTTAAGTGTGGTGTTTTTGGTAGAAAAGTGGTCATTTTCCTCGTAAGATCCTATTTTTTTTTGGTTTTTTTTGGATTTTCAAAGGCTTGTTTGAATTAGATATGCTTCTATGACTGACAAGAAATCCCCAAGAAGAGTTGTGTGTCATTATTGCTATAAGGGGATGTATGCCAGGATTGTAGGAGTTGCAAAATAAAAATCAAAGATTCCAGTCTATTCATTATCAGGAATCACTGAAGTCTACATCTACTTCTATCACTATACTCACCGAGTCAAGTAACATCAATACATGTCTTATCTCATCTTTTTCCAAATGGGTCATTGACTTTGGAGCCACTAGGCACATGACAAGTAATTCAAGTTTATTTACTATGTTTCAATCACACCCTTCTACATCTACTATTACCCTTATAGATAGGTCATCATCTTGTGTCCTTAGTTCAAGGACAATTCATCCTACTCCTCTAATCCCTTTGACCTTTGCTATGAGTTTACCACCATTCTCTTTTAATTTAATTTCTATGAGTAAACTCACTCATATACTTAATTGCACTATCTCATTATTTCTTGATTATTGTTTGATTCAGGATCTTTTGATGAAGTAAATATTTGGTAAAGGACGCAAGTCTAGGGGTCTCTACATCATGGACCTAGAGGCGCTAAAGTCTATTGCTTGTTCTAGAGTTGTTACCACATTCGAATTACATTGTTGCTTAGGTCATCCTTCTCTTTCTCTATGGAAGAAGCTATATCCTTTGTTTTCTAATCTATCCTCATTGAATTGTGAGTCGTGTCAATATGCTAAGCATCATCATGTGCATTTGAGTCCTCAAGTCAGTAAACGAGCTAGTGCTCCTTTTGAGTTAGTTCATTCGCATGTTTAGGGCCCTTGCCCTATTATGTCTCCTATTGGGTTTGAATATTTTGTTACATTTGTTGATAATTTCTCTCAGGTCTCTTGGCTTAATCTAATGAAGAGTCGTTCTGAGCTTTTTTTTTTTTCTCATATTAGTGCCTTTTGTGAGGAAATTCAAACACAATTTCATATCTTTGTTCATACATTGAGAAGTGATAACTATTGGGTTTCTAGGGCAATAGAGCATACAATACGTAGCAGAAAAATAAAAAATTTTATCTCATAACCCATCCAGGGATCCATGTGGTTCTCTTAGGTCACTTGGCTTTATCTAATAAATAGTCATTTTGAGCTTTTTTTTTCCTCATATTAGTGCCTTTTGTGCTGAAATTCAAACAAATTTTCATGTCTCTATTCAAACATTGAGAAGTTATAACTGTTAGGTTTCTAGGGCGACAGAGCATACAATACGCAATGAGAAAATAAAAACTTTCGCCTCATAACCCATTCAGAGATCCATGTGATTCGATTAGACGGTTCAAGGATAGAAAAATACCTTCTTTTAAGCAAAAAAAAATCTTCCTTTGTAGCCTCGTATGCGAGTAGATCTTCTTTGTCGAATTGTAAGGAGTAGTGCACGCACTTACACCCTTCACAAGTATCCACATGAACATACATCTTGGGAACCCAGAGAGATACAAATGTGTTAGCACACGAGTTGACTCTCCAAAACCCTAGCTACCTCTCAAACGTTAATGAATGCTCCACAAGGGGATCCCTTAGGTTTAAGTACCAATTTTAGGCCCAAGGCTTGGTTTCTAGCCCATTCTATGTGTGTGACCCTATAGGTCTACATAAAGTTGGTAGTGAGCTCAAAACCTAATCTGAGCACACGAATCATTAGCAACCTCCAGGAAGGCATTATGAAAACCCAAATTATGTAGATGTCTATAGTCTGACATGACTTAACTCAAAGTGAACGTTATAGTCCTTTTGTCACTTGATATCCTAACTGAACACAAGGCATGTACTAAGTCATCCTTGTAAAGTTCAATCATGCAATTTATCGACCTCCATGTAAACTGATAATACAAATGACATTAGTAATCTTTATTAATTCATTTGAGCATGATCATGCATTTTCTAGTCTCACATGTCGAGGGGGCCATGAATATCTCTCTGAAAAGAGGGACAAATCCCTTTCATCTACTCATGTCCCTCCGCATGATTTATTATATGTCCAGCTATAGTCTATATTAACACCCTATTACACATGATGTTAAACTGTGTCAAAACATAGAGCTCCTCAAGTAGGGACATATGGTGGTGTTAGGTCGAAGAACAAAAAAGAAGACATCACTATGATGAGAATTACTTGCGGCTTGTAATCGTGTAGTGTTCTCGCCAGTGGGTCGATTCAATACAATCATTTAACATACTTATTAGTTGGCTTAATATCACATATTCATGATCGGTAGAACATGATCATCAGTCACACTCCATACTAGTCTTAATTGATTATTACTCCATCAATAATGAGCAACTAGTGACAATTTAGAATAGTATTCCATGTCAAGCCTAGCGTTACACAATCCAAAATGCCTGCACTTTAATATTGTCAGGTGAAATCTTCTTCATGAATGAATTGCAAATTAAACATAAGATGGTATTGAAAATGCTTCTTTATTAATGAAATATGAAAGTAACAACAGTATTATTGCCCCAGGGGCACATCAACAATAATGCCCGAGGAATGTACACGGAACCTTTTTGATTCTTCCATGTTACAACATGGGATTACCAATCAGACCTCTTATGTTGTCTGGCCTCGGAATGGGTAGGCGAGAAGAATAGATATATTTCTTGAGATTGAGCCCTTTGTTCTAGATGAATGTCTCTAAAATTTTTTGGGAAGATGCAGTCTCCACAACTTGCTTTTTGTTAACAGGATGCCCTCATAAGTTCTTAATTAGGCTGCTCCTTATCATCATTTGTTTCCAAATAATCTGTTCCTTATTGAACCCAAGCTATTGAATGCACATACTCTGTTCAAGATGTTCATCCTCAAGTCTCTAAACATGATCCAAAGTCATTGAAGTGCATTTTTCTAGGTTACTCTTGTGTTCAGAAAGGCTATTGATGTTACAGTCCCATTCTTCGACAATACTTTGTGTCTATTGATGTTACTTTTTTTTAAACTACCCCGTTTTCCCTTTCTTCTACTGTTACTAGTCAATGGGAGGAGGATGATTTATTTGTTTATTCTATTTCCTCACCCTTTCCTTCCCTAACTCCTACTCCTATTGAACCTCCCATTACTCAAGTCTACTCTCGGGGCTAAAACCCTCCAGTCGCGAATCCAACACTTATTGCTTCGTCATCAGATCCAGTCCATAGTGATGATCTTCCGATACTCTTCATAAAGTTAAACGTCAGCGTGCTCACCCAATCTCTTCATTTGTTTCCTATAACCATTTGTTATCTTCCTCTTGTTCCTTTATTACATTCTTAGATTCTACCACTCTTCCTAACACTGCCTATGAAGCTTTATCTCACCCTGGTTGGCACAATGCTATGATGGATGAAATGTAGGCTATAGATAACAATGGTATGTGGGACTTGGTGCCTTTACCTATTGGAAAGAAAGATATTGGTTATCGTTGAGTGTTTGCATTGAAGTTTAATCTTGATGGGTCTATTGATAGATTAAAGGCATGTCTTGTTGCTAAGGGCTATGCTCAGTCTTATGGAGTAGATTATTTTGACACTTTCTCTCCTGTAGCTAAGATGATACTTGTTCGATTGTTTATCTCCCTTGGTGCTTGCCACGATTGGAACTTACATCATCTTGACATCAAGAATGCATTTCTACATGGAGATCTTAAGGAGGAAGTTTATGTGGAGCAACCTTTAGGGTTGGTTGCTCACGGGGACATAAGGAAGGTTTGTCATCTTCAAAGTCTTTGTATGCCTTGAAATAGAGTCCTCGTGCTTTGTTTGGTAAATTCAGTCAAGCAATTGAGAGATTTGGCATGTAGAAGAGTTAGTCAGACCACTCTATCTTTTGCAGGGATTCTAGTTTTGGTATCATTATGTTGGTAGTGTATGTGGATGATATTGTCATCAATGGGAGTGACTCTAAAGGTATCTCATCTCTTAAATCCTTTATTTACAGTCAATTTCACATAAAGGATTTAGAAAGGTTGAAAAATTTATTAGGTGTTGAAGTCATGAGAATTAAGCAGGGAATCCTGTTATCTTAAAGGAAATTTGTGCTTGATTTGTTATCTGAGATAGGGAAATTAGGTGTTAAATCGTGTAGTACTCCTATGGCTCCTAATGTGCGGTTCACTAAGGAAGGAGAACTATTTGAAGACCCTAAGAGATACAGAAGATTGGTTGGGAAATTGAATTATCTTACAATAAGTCACTCGGATATTGCTTATTCAGTAAGTATTGTAAGTCAATACATGTCATCGCCCACAATCTGTCATTGTGCAGCTATAGAACATATCTTATGCTACTTGAAAGAGGCTCTTAGATGTAGAGTATTGTATAATAATCATGGACATACCATAACTAAGTATTTTTCATACGCATATTGGGCATGATCTAGGGACAACAAAAGATCCATCTCAAGATATTGTGTCTTTGTTGGAGGAAATCTAGTCTCATGGAACAGCAAAAAGTAGAATGTGTATCTTGGTACAGTGTAGAGTCAGAGTATAGAGCCATGACACAGTCTATTTGTGAGATCATGTAGATACAATTGTTATTGTTGGAAGTGGACATTGAAACTTCAGTACCAGAGAAACTTTGGTGTGATAACCAAGTTGTCATGCACATAACATCTAATCCTGTATTTCATGAGAGGACTAAGCATATTGAGATAGACAGTCATTTTTTCTTTGAGAAAATCCAGTTGGGGTTGATTTCTACAAGATATGTGAGGATCAAAGAATAATTAGGAGATATTTTCACAAAAGCATTGAGTGGGGATTGAGTTAGTTATCTTTGTAAAAAGTTGGGCATGATCAACATCAATGCTCCAACTTGAGGGGGAGTGTTATAGTAATAAGTAGAGTTAGAAACTAGTTAAGAAACTTTGTATCCTTTCCTATTAGATTTAGAACTCTCTTGTATAAGTATGCCTTTTTGGGATCAATAAAGAAATACAAATTTTTCGTTCATTCATCGTTGATTACAAATCTTAAGTGGAAATTTTTATTCTTTGTTTCTTTTGAGCAGGCTGCTCTATTATTATCTAAACTTCCATCCGAAACAGTTGGGGAATCGTTAGATATGGAGCAATTGTTTGATGCTGTAAATGTTATCCTTTCATTGCAGGTGTGGACTTATTATATATATATATATATACCGACCATTCCTCAATCAATAAAATCCATAGTAGAAATAGATGACTCTTATACAAAGCCTTACACATTTAGAAAACTGCACATCGAAATGTAGGGGCTGTTTGGTTACAAATTTTGAAAACATAGAGAACACCATTTTGGCGTTTTTTTTAAAACAATTCTTATTCTCTTAATTTAGTGTTTTTTTTTTGTGTTTTGCAGAACAAAAGAAGAATAAAAAAAAAAGAAGAAATTGAACGTTTTCTTCTTGTTTTTCTTGTTCTCATTTTTTAGAACAAAAAACATTTTTCAAAAACTGTATTCAAACCATGCCCGTAGAGTCTATTTCAATTTAATATCAATGCTATTCAAGAGTAGATCATCCAATCTATCCCAATAGTAGAAGGTATTATTTTGACTTATTTTTCTCTGTGCAGTTTTAAAAACTTTATTATTGCCTTTAAAGTTCTAGGCCACAAAATTATTCCAAATAGTATAGAACCTATGTCAAAATTTTAAATACTTGTATACTACAAATTTATGCTTGTAGCTGAAACTTAATTTTGAATATTGCAAGCATATCAGAATGGGATTCTCAACTCAACTTTTGTGTTGAAGATTCATACAATTGTGTGCTTTTGAGAACCATTTATAATTCCTTGTTCAACCTGTCTGGCTTCTATCTTTTTTTATTATCAAAATTTGAGATTCCCTGATGTCTGACTTTAGGTGAGTTGTTTTACTAATTTTATAGTTTTTTCCTTGAATCCCAACAGAATGCGAATGGTGGTTTTGCATCATTCGAATTGACCAGATCCTACCGATGGTTAGAGGTAACTTTGATAAATACCAATGCCATTTAATTAGCCACATGCTTGTAGCCTACACTGCCCATGACACATCTGTATTAAAAGCATCCATTTGAAAATTTTCACTTCATATGCTAAATTTCAGGCTTTCTTTTGTGGTTTTTGATAATGAATTCAATGTAATATGAATTTTTGCTTTTTGTTCACTCTCAATCATTCTTCCTTTTAGAGAACCCTAAATCTTTCGCTTTCCCATGTTACTGATGATTATGTGCACTTTTGAAGATAAGGAAAGTTTCATATACCATAAACTATGGAACACCATTGTGTAAATCGAAAGGAATTAAGGTAAGAGGGGCTTGCTACTGAAATTCAAAGATATATGGAATAGCATTATTTTGTTCTTTCCCTCATTTTTCCGTCTTTATTAGAATTAAATGTTGAAGGCTGCTGCTGTCAGCATTTGGTTTTTTTGTTAAGTTGTTGATCAGTTCTTAATTTGTGGGATTAGTATTTGATTTCCTATTTCAGTCATGGCTTGATTTTAGGTCCTTGATTGTAGCTTTTTTATTTTGATTTTCCTTAATCCTAGCACCATAATTCTAGTAATTTGTTTCTCATCTTCTATATAAGTTTGTTGTAAGCTTTTTTTGGACCAATGAAATACAATTTCCTTCCTCAATTGCTTTGCCCATTCTTCATTTTTGTTTCTTCTACCAGCTTTAAAGTTAACAATTGGTATCAGAGCCTATGGCACGAAAGGAAAGAGCTTTGCTCTTAATCCTTTGGTGAATGAGCAAATAGCTTTTCCAGCAAAGGAAAATGCCCAGCCTGGATTATGTACAGACTAGGACACCATAAACATCAAGAATACTACAAATGAAGTCTAAGAAGATCTGACAATTAAATTGCATTAGAATCTCATGTATCACGATTGTAAGACCTGCAATCAGTGGAAGTTGACTAGAAAACCTTTTCCTAAGCAACATTTGGAGAGGCTACTAAGCTATCAGGTGATTCATACGAACATTTACTACATTGCGGACACCTTATGTGTGATCTTTATTGCCATTTTATTGATGATCTAACCCGAATGTGTTGGATTTATTTTTTGAAGAACAAGTAAGGAGTGGCACAAGTTTTTGGAATTTCAAACCAAAGGTGGAGAACAAAAGTCAATGTAAAATTCAGATGCTAAGATCTGACAATGGCAAGGAGTACATTTCAGAAGCCTTTTGTTACCATGTATAGATGCTAAAGACTAGGAATCTACCATGTATAGATGCTAAAGACTAGGAATTTACCATGTATGAATCACTACAAGACTAGATAATTTGGGAGACTATATGTATGGCAGACTAATGGAATCAAAGGGAACTTTTCCAAAAAGCCCCTCTTCGTATTTTACGGTATCTAGTATTTGACATGGTATGGAGCTTGGGTTCTTGATTTGCAGTGCGATTCGAATAATTTTTTTCTCTTGGCTTTGTGGGTTTCTCTTGTTCGGCGCACTCTAGGTTCCATCTTGGTGGTGTTCTCTTGTTCTCGGCGTCGTCTGCGGGTGTTCGGTTCTTGCTCTTATTTCTAGTGCCTTTTTCGGTTGTGGCTTTATTGGTCATTTCGGTGTTCGATCCATCATGTCATCGGATAAGTTGAAGCATTCCTATTAGGTTCTTGTGTAAGAATTATTCAGCTTGGGAGTTCCAATTTAAAGTGTTGTCGAAAGGAAAGAATTGTGAGGGTGTCTTGAGTGGGAGTGTTCTGCACCTCAGTGAGCTTTTAATCTGTTAATTGATGCTCGGGTTATGACTTGGCTCCTTAGCTGGAGTTGAAATCCACCTTGTTCTCAATTTGAGACTATAAATTACTGCTGCCATGTGGACTTATCTTAACACGGTTTTACAATCAGACAACTACTTCATACCGGATTTCAAATTTCCCAAGATTTAATAGAGATATTTAATAATTCTCAAAGAGCAGTCACTACATTGAGGAATATTTTCTGGTTTCAAACTCTTTGGGGTGACTATTGACGTTGTTGTGTTAATGTTCCCACTAAAGCTACTCTATTATCAGAGAAGTGTGCCACGACCAAGGCGAGATCAATTCTTGATGAAGTTACGACCCACTTTGAAATTGCATGTTCTAATGATGAGCGAATCATCTATCCCGTCTGGATGCTTGTTTGAGTGAACTTCTTCGTGAGAACAGCATGTGAGTTACTCGAAGTGCCCATAGAACATGGGACTCTTTGTTAGTGCACTGGCTGCTCAAGCATCACGGCCACGGGGGAACATGCGGGTAGAGGCGATGTGTTGTTAGTGCTTTAGTTGTAAAAGCTTTTGTATATTCCTTGGGATTGTCCACGAAGAAGTTCTGTAACTACTACGAAACGGGATCTATATCTACCTTGTCTATTAAGCCCTGAAGGAAGCGGTCTTGCTTATCATGCCTCCTTGTTGCCTCCCGGTTTTCTTGCATTTACTGGCCTTCGCTGTTGTTCCTCTTCCTGGCTCCTACGGCCTTAGCAAACTTGAGCCACACTCCTCTGAAATAGGGTACAACCTGAGATGATCCATTACCTTTTCTTGCTTTTGGGCTTTCAGGTAAATCATAAAAGTTTCTTCCCCTCGCCATGGTATTTTGACCTCGGAAGCTCTAAACATGCATAAATATCTTTGTTGTTCCCTCTTTCCAGTCGAGAGTGTGATGGAAATCTAAAAAGTGCTGCAGTGACCCGATGGTAGCTCTACCCTTGATCGGTGTTGTTAGTGATCTTTCCTCTTCACTTAACTAATGTTTTTGTGTCTAATAACCAACTTCCTCTCTGAATCTTAGCTACGTTGGTCGATTGGTTGATAACAATTGTCAATCATCTATTCCCAGATTACGGTTGTATGAGGTCAGAATATCGCCAGGATGATGAAGAAGTCTAAGTGAGACGACTCTTTCCTCTTCATGTTTCTCCTTCACTTTATTCCTAGTTTTCCTTTAATTTTCATTTGCATGTAATGTTGTTGGTTATGATAAGTTGTGGCATGAGCATTGTGACCACCCGAGCTCTAATATCTTAGTGCTTTCTGTTTTAGTGCAGTTATTGGGAAATAAAGCATGTTCTTCTATTGATCTTTCGTGCCAGTTATGCATCGTACGAAACGCCGTAAAGTTCTAGCACCTCATCTGTCTCGTGCATCCGTGTTTTGAGCTTATTCATAGTGATGTTGGGGATTACTTTTTGTTGTTTCTCATGTGCATTACAAGTACTGTTACTTTCATTGATGACTTTAGTTGCTTTTACTTGGGTTTACTTCCTCATTTAAGGGTAGGATTTTTCAGTTTTAAAGCGCTTTTTGTACTCCTTGAAACTCGATTCTGCCCGACATCAAGGTCTTCTTTCACGGTCTGGCGGGTGAATATCTGTTGTTCTTTACACATAGTGTTGGCTTTTGTGCCTCCTTCGATCTTGACAAGCGCTGCTCCACTGCGCCCCACACTCTTTGCCATTGGTCTGCTGTCCTTCTACGACCCCACTAATTGGTATGGTTTCTCTCTGTCTCTCTTGTCATTACTTTATCCCTTATTTCCATTCCCTCTGTTACAAGCAGGCCATGGAACATGGGTGTTGCTTGAAGTGTGCAATGCAAGCGGAGACTGACTTGAAGAGGAGAACCACACTTGGGATATTTTAATTCCTTGTCCTCCCTCTTTGTAGCCCCCCAGCTTAGGGGTCAGTTGACTACGAATCAACATGAATACAAGTGGATATGTCAGTTGCAGCGTACTTTAGAAAATGACGGAGTCTCCTTTGTCGGGGCTACCCAAATACAAAACACAGTAAATAATACGCATTTACATCCCAAACAGTCCAGCAATAATATCATCTGACCACTTGGGCCGTAAACCAATACTCATAAAATCAATTATCATAACTATTTTTCAATTATCTCTGATAATTTAATAGTTGATAACACTTTTGTTTATACAAACATATATTAAAATCTACAATTCTAATACATGTTATGTCCAAAACCATCAAACACAATGGCTTCTTCAAAATGGATCGTCTTCTCGGCGCTCCTTGTACACAGAATCAGAGGATCAATGGGGTGGTAAGCTCGATGGAGAATACTTCTACAAGTGAACCTCTACCTAAGTGCAGTGCAATGCTCCAAAGTAAACACACACTCAAGTAAATACATGATCCTACTTGGAGAAATGTCTACATGTCATCTGCATGTCACGAGTCCTCAAACTCACTCACACTTACTATAGGCCATGTATGAAATAATCATTTCAAAACCAAACTTTTGTTCTTGAAAATATACTAAACTCAATGGGTACAAATATGGGACTACCCTGGTGAATTGGTTGGTGAGCTTTAAAGCTTGATCATGGTCTCATCAGAAATGATACGTTGGCCGTCTCGACCAATTCCAGAATATCATCACAGCCGAAATTCTTTGTAACCATATCAGTTTTTACAAAATACCTTGTCATGCACTCACACTAATTCTAGAAATTTGCAGTGCATATGAAAATGCATTATGCCATTTTCAAAATCATTTACAATATATGTCAATGTACATATTTTCAATCAACTACAATTACATGTAATTCAATGATATCAACCATCTTTGAGTGGCTCATGAGCAAATCATAATATCTCTGATGGCTTATAAACCTGATTTAATTCCATATAATTGTGTCATTTTGATAACACATTTAGCATTATTACATTAATTCCTTGATGGAAGCCAACTCTCCAAATTTATTTCTACACCAAGCCATTAATTCACACGATTTCAATGCCAAAATACATAGGCCTTTATGGCCATTTCACCTAACCGGGGCCATTTTCGTAATTAAAACTATGATGCGACTGTCGCGTGACGGCCAGTATCATTCCTCAGTTCTGCTTTTGGAACGGTACTTCTGTTACCATCTTGCCAACACAGCAAATTTAATCATGAAATTCACAATCAACCCATAACGGGTTGCGGGCCATCCGCGGACAGCCAGTCTCGAAATTCCTGGTCGGTCCGTATTTTTGGATGAATCCTCGACAATTCGAGCCTTTTTTCCACGCAATATGATTTAAACAACATTTTAATGCAAAATTAACCTGCAAACATTACGAATTAAAAGTCCGGATGTTGGAAAAATCCCGAAAATTTCTTAATTAAGGTGCATGTTTTAAGGACGATCAACTAACCCCTCACGGCCTCAAACATGAAACATTCAACCCTTAAAATGGGAATAAAATGCAAGTGAGGAGAAAATCCACACTGCCCCTCTTGGAGTTATCGAAGCTTCATGAGAAACCAGGTCAGCGCGTAGCACCTTCAGCGTAGAACGTTCCTCTTGCTCCAGTGAAATCTGCGATCCAGTGTGTTCTGAGAGAAGTCGAGACTCTCTCTGAAATGAAAGCTCCATAACTACCATCACCAATTTTTGCCTCCCACGTTTTCTCTCTTTGTGATTTGTGAAGAAGGTCACTAACATTCAATTTGTCCTTTTGTGACTTGTCGAATCTAAAAATGACTATTGTATCTTCCCTCTTTCTTTCAGTTTGATATTCGGCATTCGCCGACGATATTCGTCATTTCTCTGCTCGCTACCGCCTTGGTACGCGAGTACATGTTATATGTGGCTTTCGTCACGTCGGCGGATTTGCGACTCCTTGAAGCGATGCCTCGAAAAGCGTTTAAACTCGTATCTACGACAAATTCACGAAAATTTCGTGCCAACTGAATTTGGCGAAGACGATTCCTTCCAACGGTGCAATCCGTTTAGATCATCCGAGATCTGAAGAATTAATTACAGATTTTTAACCGTATTAGATTTTATATGTCCAATTACGATTTGCTTGTATTCGAAATTGGGCTAAGATTATACACCTATAGTCGAACTATTAGGAGTAAATGGGTTTTTTCTATAAAACTTCGTTCTGATGGTTCTTTGGATCGGTACAAAGCTGTAACTCACCGGAGTATGAAGGAATATGGGGTTGATTATGAGGAGACATTTTGTTGCCAAAATGACCACGGTTGAACCATCTTAGCTATTCTTTGCTTTCATAGTCATGGCGACTACACATCAAATGGATATGAGATGCCTTTCTTCATGGTGATCTCCGAGGAGGAGATTTGCATGAAGCTTCCCTACATTATGACTACTTCTTCTCCTCATGATGTTTGTAAAGCTCGGTGTTCTTTGTATGGGCTCGACAAGCACCAGTAACTTGGTTTGAGAAGTTTCGCGATACACTTCTTTCCATAGGTTTTCTATGAAATGATAACGATTCTTCTCTCTTCCTTCACACATCTACGTCGAATATAGTTATTCTCTTGGTTTATGTGGATGATATTATCATTACTGGCACTAACTGTGGTTTGATTACTAAGCCCGACAACGGTTACATCTGACTTTCCATATATGAAAGATCTTGGCGTACATACTTCTTAGGATTGGAAGTTCATTATCGATCTATGTTTTCGTGAACCAGCATAGAGTATATGCAAGATCTTATCACTTTAGGTAGTTTTGGAGGACACTACTTCTTCTGGTGATACTCCTATGGAGGTAATCATCGAATCGAAGGAAGATGAAGAAGGGGGACCTTACGGAAGAACCTACTCTACATCGGCGGCTTGGTTAGGAGTCTTATCTATACGACCACTACTCGACTGATATCTCCCCATCTTGTTCGTGGTCGATCGATTTATGTCTTCAGCTCCGACATGCATCTTGCACTGCGATTCGACTAGCATCATTAGTTATCTTGAGGATCACCTTCTCGTGGGTTGTTTTCTACCGACACCTTTCTTCAACTTGTTGCCTATGGTGATCTTGGAGTTGGGGTGGGTGTCGGATACGTCACGATCACTACGAGGTTAATTGTAACATTTTAGGTGATCATTAATTTCTTGGAGATGCTGAAACAGTTGTATGTTTCTAAATCTCTTGAGGGTGAGTATCGTGCCATGTCTGCACTTGTTTGAAGTGCATAGCTCACGTGGTCTCAGCAGAGGCTTTGGTTTCCTCGAGACTACTTCTACTCCTCTGCATGTCGATAACACTAGTGCTATTGATTTCCACAATCCCAGTTTTCCATGAAACGCACAAGCACATTGAAGTTGATTGTCATTCTATTAGAACGCTTTGGAAAGTGAGGGTGATATCTCTTCCTCATATCTCTTAAGTCTCAAGTGGCTGATGTCTTCTGGCTCACAATAAACGATGTTCTTGTTGGCAAATTATTCTTGATTGACTTAACATCAATTTGAGGGGATGTTACCGTAACATAGTGCTAAAGACTGAAGGAATTTTAATGTATAGATGCTAAAGACTAGGAATTTATGTATAGATACCCCAAACTAGGAAATTTATGTATAGATTCTAAAGACTAGGAATTTACCAAGTATAGATGCTAAAGACTAGATAATTTGAGAGACTATATGTATGGCGGACTAATGGAATCAAAGGGAACTTTTCCAAAAAAAAAACTTCTCTTCGTATTTTTCTGTTATTTAGTATTTTGACACCTTTAACCACTTTTGTGAAGAAGCATGCATTCATCATCAACTAACTACTCCATATACTCCACAAAAAAAATGGAGTAAGTGAGAGGAGAAACAGATACATCATGGAGATGACTAGATGTATGCTGCATGAAAAGAATTTGTCTAAGAAATTATGGGTAGAAGTAGCAAACACAGCAATGTTCATGTAAAATAGGCTTCTTTTAAGTGCAGTAGGGTTCAAGACACCTTTTGAAGTTTGGTATAGCAATAAACCCTCTCTAAATTTTCTTAAAGTCTTCGGTTGCCTTTGTTTCACTCATGTTCCTTAGATTAAAAGAGATACATTAGATGAAAGAGCTCTACCCATAATATTCATTGGGTTTAGCTTAACCTCCATGGCTTAAAAATCTACCAACCTCAAAATCACAAGATTGTTATAGGCAGAGACATCCACTTTATTGAAGAGGAGGAATGGATTTGGGATGATCAAGGGAAAAAAATGCAAAAAGGATAGAACCTCAAGTCAAATTTAACAGATCAGTTTTTTTAAGATCGTGAGGGTGATCTAATAGATGATAAGCCTGTTAGAGGGACGAAGCTACTTGCATATGTTTATAAAAGATGCAATGTGGTTGTATGAGAATGATAGGCCCGAAACGTGTATGAAAATATAAATTTCCGATGTGCGTAAGTGCAAGCGCTGTGTTTAAGTAATAAAGAGTAAGTAAGAGTTTCATCCCATGAGGATTGACTATTAACTACCGATTCTAATTGAGCTTAGGCTCTATTTGGATTATAAATCTAAAGACTCAAAAATTACCTTAACTAGCATCTGAGAATCTACAATTTAACAAAGAATGTGAAGGGACCCAGCAGTTTCTCTTCCTAACAGAAGGACCCTCAGGCAATCCACATGGTTGAGATAACATTTCTTTTTAAACCGCTTTAAAAAGGGTGGTCAGTGGGGCGAATACATTTATATAGTTATGTTTTCCATTAAAACCTTATTAAACATGGTGGGAAAGAATTTTTTTCTTTTCTTTTAAACGATGCAGCACTTTTATACGATTAAACATTTTCTTTGAAAATGGCTGAGGATTTCCTCTATTTTAGAGACATTTCCCGATTTTACAACACAGCCAAATAGGCTTGTTTTACCTCCCAAAATGTTCGTTTACTCCACATCAACTAAGGGACATATGAGTCCTGGCTTGTTCAAATCAAAATTTAAAATCATTTTCTAAACACCATAGAAATATAATTGATATTTTTATAATCGTTGGGCTCGAGTTGGGGATTACACCTAATCGCCTATGTACCTCTACCACATAGAGGATCAGAGATCCCGTAGTTCATTTCTTTAAAACATATATACATTACAAAATAAAGGTGCACAAGTAGTTATTTACAAAAAGGTCTATACATTTTCAAAAAGAAGCTAGTAAATCGCGGCTGAGGCAGAAGTGTCACTAGGCAGAGGATACTTTCGAAGCGCGTGGTCTCTACAAAAACATTTTATAAAACATTTGGAAAAATAGTGATCTAAAGAACTCGTGAAACCTGATTAATAGGAAACCAAATAATATAGTTCAAATAAAATGTGTAAAACAATTGTACATAAATATCTCATTTCAATAAACATTTACTTTACTTTCTTTTTCCTTTTTGAATCAGTCTTCTCAATGGAACCCACCTACCGTTAAACACCATTATTTATGAAAGAACTCTCAGATGCAGTCTTATGATCAGCTGATGGCCTGAGGAAACTCAGATGCGTGTGCCTTTCTTTTAGATACCATTGCACTATGGAATAAATCACATCGTGCGTTGGTAACATTTTCGTACTTTTCACGTGCATGGCGATATGCATCACTCTTCCCTTCCCTCTATAAAAAAAATCTTATCCCTTTCCCATGTACCATGCATGCTTAAAGTACTTTAGTCGACTTTCCTTTAAACTTTATCTTTGTAACATAGGGTAACCATGAATTCAAGTCATAACCTTTTCATACCACAACATACTCTATATATATATATATATATATATATATATATATATATATATATATATATATATATATATATTAATGTTTAAACTATATATTTTCATATCTATATTTATATATATATTTTAAATGAAGAAATGCGGTTTCTTAAACTTTTAATTATGATTAAGCATTTCCATACTTTAATTAAATGATTACCATTTCATTTAATATGGAAACCATAATCATTTCATATTTTCTCAACATAATTAAAGTCAGAAACCGCATTTCCTCCTAGGCTAAGCACACTCTCTTTATAGATATGGCTGCTCTATATTGTAAACATTAATATATATATATTTCTATGCTTTCTGCTATATACCTCTCATATATATATATATATATATATATATATATTTCCATAAGCTTTTATTTACATTTTTCCACTATATGTAGTTATTTAAGCCATTTTTCCTCCTTTAAAAACCTTCACACTTTTATTATTAATCACTTTTTCCTCATACAAACCACATTATCCATAAAAATCCATCAACATTCATACGCCTTGTTTTCAAGTGACTATTGCCTATAATATACTTTCTGTGAATTGAAAGCAACCTTTAAGCATTTTTCTTATTCAGCAATCTCAACTTCACCAATTCACTTCCCGAATTGCGATCAGGCTCGCTGACAACATCATTACGGCGCCAAATCGTTGCACTAACATGCTTAGTGAAAAACCCATAATGCCCTTTACCTTAGCAAAATTACATTTATACCTTAAATAATTTTCCTTAAACTTTAATTCTAATATACATTCCATTGTCGTCATTTAATCACTTCCAATTGATTAAAATCAATTGGCTTTCAACTTTTCATACTTTTCTGGGAGTGGTCGAATCCTACATGTCGCACATTCCTCATTATTTCTTCAATTTCTTTATTTCCAACAATTACCTTTAACACTTCATCCGATACCATTATTCGAATTAAACTAAATCAAACCAATGATTTCAATTAAACCTTCTCTTGGCACGAGAATTTACAACCCTTATAATCTCACTATTTCTTTTCAATTTCTTATACAAGAATAACTTATAGAATCATGTCAATTTAATAACTAAAACCTTAACATAACTCAATTGAAGGATTTAGATAAATAAATCCATGAAACCTAATTTAACTTACCTTAATAGTTTTGAGGGTTTTAGGTAGTTAACAAGAATTCAAATGAAATCTCTTGTTCAAATCGTAAAGACATCGAAACTCATTTACACCATCCTTATAACATTTATCATTAACATTCAATTTCATGAGCCCAATGAGTGATCTCACCTTAAAAACTTGATTTTCACTTAGGACTTGATCCCAGGGCACTTCATGGACATGATGAGAACACTTGGAAATAGACTTGAAATAGCATGGTGGCAGAAAGCTTGGACGAGTCTTGTGAAGTGTCTTCCTTTTGCTTCACTTTTGCACTTCCCATTTTGTTTCACACAGCATATTTAAAAGACCAGCCAATTGCATTTTTAAATGATACTTTTCATGCCTAATTTGCCCTCGATTGTCCTTAAATTAACCACATGCTGTTGGTTAGCATCCTTGCATTCTCATTGGTCCATATGTAACCACTTATAGTCCAAGAACCAAAACCACTGCTGCTCCATAAAATCCCACCTAACTTAAACTATATTCGACTTAATATCATGGTTGGTAACACAAATATATCACTTTAACCTTAGTTAACTTTAACTCATCAACTAACCAAAGTTGATTAACCACTTTATGATAAATATCAAGTTAATGGCATATATATCCACAGCAGCAAGCTCTCATAGGTCCATTCTTAATCCCACATGGATCTGAAGCTTACATGGAACCATTAATGGTTCTTGCTTTGCCATAGATTAGGGATTACCTCATTAAATAACTTAAATGCCCTCCTTGAAAATAAAACCTTTATACGGATAAAAACTCCGAAAATATTCCATGATCATCCAATCATAAAATTGACCATGGAATACTCTAATTAAACTTATTTCCTATCATGGTGTAGCAAGAAAAAAATCTAGGATAAAGGTATTTTAAAACTATTTCATAAAAAGGCATTTTCATCATAAATGCGTCGGACATGAAACACTTAAGCAATTTAGTTTAATTTGTTTTTCAGTTTCTTTGACTTAATACATTATTCTAAACATTTTCAATTTTCGAGCTAGTTTTTCCAAAATTACTATTCATTTGACGTTTCAGTCAAATACATAACTTATCAACGAAATTTCTATTCATGAAGCTTGATAGAATTCGGGGTCTTATAGAATCAAAACTAAAACGATAGGGCATAGATTTCCTGATTCAGAACTATGTGGACCTCTAATCAAATCAATTAATGTCCATTTCATTACATTGTTGATTTCACTAGTGGATCTACGAATCTCTTGATAACTCCACGATCTACCCTTATGATAAAGTATTTTGCCATCTGCTCAATCTAAATTTCAGTAAACATTTAAACCAATCCCAATAGCATACTAATCTCACTTATATCTCTATCTCATGACAATTAAATGGTAATTCATCCATGGTCTGTCAATTCCGCCTGATCTTGAATCGAACCACATATCTATTAATGCGACGATTACTCTGAAGAAGCATTAAGAGCAGGAAATGAACTACTCAACACATATATGAACAGTATAGCATAAATAGAAATTAGAGGTAAGAAATGGTCATATAAACAAGTCTTGATTACATCAACATAAGAAAACTAATATAACATAGCTAGAAAATTGAAACATCAAAACTAACTAAAGGCCGATTTGGAAGTGAAAGCCTCGATATCTTCTCCTCGAATGTCTTAACTGCTTCTTCAAGTTCTCCTCCTACACCAGTAAAAAACTAATTAGAAATCCTAAGTGATTCAAGCTTAGGATGAGAGAAACCCTAGAATGGGTGTTCTCCCACCTAAGTCAAACCCTAAGAAAGTCTAAACAAAACACGTATTTGTAGTGTCTTAGAAAATGGGCCCTAAGCGGTAGAAAGCGTGGGTGTCAAATCTGAGTTGCGATGTTGCGGCATGGTGTGATACTGTGCCTCTTTACTCTGCTTCTGTACTGGCATATGGCTGTCACCAGTGGCATGCATTGTTCATCTACACTTTGCCTTTTCTTTGTTGTGAACTTTTGGAGGCCGTAATGTTCTCGTTTGGACTCCAAATTGGGTTTTCTTGGACTCATTGGAAAGCTCTTGAACTTTAGAATACATTGTTGAGTAGAGAAGAGCCATTTGAGGCTTCCATTAACAAATCAAAATATCAGATGCTTGTTGTGTGTGGTGGCTTCTTGGTCTTCTTTGGTTCCAATTAAGCTCCTTTTTGTTCCTTTTTCTCCAAAGTTAACCTAATCACAAAATTGAGGCATTAGAACAATTATTTATATCATAAAGCTACTAAAAACTAAGCAAAATATGTAGATAAAATGAGTATATATGATACTCATCAACGAACCTACCAGCTTTGAGAAAGCAAATAAAAGTAAGAAAGAGCAAGTTGAAATGAAGGAGGAGCTTATTGTGATAGAAAAGATAAAAACATCGGAACTAGTTGACATACCTCAAAATAGAAAAGTAATTGGGGTCAAATGGGTCTACGAAACTTAATTTAATGCAAATAACGCTATCAACAATTATAAAGCTAGGTTGATGGTGAAAGGTTTTGTATAGATCCCAGGTGTTGATTACTTTGACACCTTTGCACCAGTGGCTAGATTAGATGTAATCATACTTCTACTAGCAGTTGTAGCACGGATGAATTGGAGAGTATATTAGCTTGATGTTAAGTCAGCATTCCTGAATGGTTATTTGTAGGAGGGGATATATGTAGATCAACTAGAAGGGTTTGTAAAAGAAGGTGAAGATGACAGGGTTTATCTATTGAGAAAGATACTCTATGGACTAAAGCGGGCTCCCAAAGCCTGGTACATCAGGATTGATGAACATCTCAAGGGTTTGGGATTCTCCAAAAGTCTATTTTAATCAACTTTGTATGTTAAAGGGATAGGAACTGATATACTCATTATTTCATTGTATGTGGATAATCTCCCTATGACAGGGAACAAAGTCGGCTTAGTGTAGCAGTTTAAGCATGAAATGATAGAGGTTTTTGAAATGACAGACCTTGGAATGATGTCCTACTTCCTTGAAATGGAAATTCAGCAAAATGACTATGAAGTCTTTATTTTCGAAAAAGTATGCTAAAGAGATCTCGAAGAAATTCAAGCTTGAAGAATGTAAAGGCATGAGCACTCCTTTGAATTTAAAGGAGAAGCTTAGCAAGGAAGATGGGGTAGAGAAAGTTGATGAAGCTCATTTTAGAAGTTTGGTTGGTTGCCTCATGTATCTTACAACAACTAAACTAGACATTCTCAATTCAGTTAGTTTTCTATCAAGATTTATGCATTGTGCAAGTAAATAACACTTAAAGGCAGCAAAAAGGGTTATGTTAAGCAAACTTATGATTTTTGTCCAAGGAATTCAAGTTAATTGGCTTCTCGAACAGTGATTGGGGGGTTCTGTTGATGACATGAAGAGCACCTCAAGTCACTGATTCACTCTTGGATTAGGTGCTTTCTATTGGAGTTTGAAAAAGCAATAAATTTTGGCTCAGTCCACTATTGAGGGGCTAAGTTTGTGAAGTCCAAAGAGTTCGAGTTAATTGGCTTCTCAAACAGTGATTTGGGGGGGTGGTTGGGGTGGGCTATGGTGTGGTTTTGTTGATGACATGAAGAGCACCTCAAGTCACTATTTCACTCTTGAATTAGGTGCTTTCTGTTGGAGTTCGAAAAAGCAAGACATTGTGGCTTAGTCCACTATTGAGGCTGAGTTCATTGCTACTATAGCTGTTGTTAGTCAGGCTTTGTGACTAAGAAAAATCCTAGTTGACATCAACTTGGAACAAAATGAAAGCACTAAGATCTTTGTGTTAGAATTAAAAGTTTAGGGCTTCTATCAACATTTGGTATTTTTGTTAAGTTGTTGATCATTCTTAATTTGTGGGATTAGCATTTAATTTCCAATTTTTCAGTCATGGCTTGATTTTAAGTCCTTGATTATAGCTTTTTGATTTTGATTTTCCTTAATTCTAGTGATCTGTTTCTTAGCTTCTATATTAGTTTTCTATAAGTTTTTTTTGGATCAATGAAATACGAGTTCCTTCCTCCATTGCTCTGCCCATTCTTAATTTTTGTGTCTTCAACCACCTTTAAAGTTAACAATATTTCTTCTTTTCTTCAAGGCGAAATTGCACTTCAAACAACACCTTGATTTGCTCATTGATTGGTTTTTTGTAAGTCAAAAGTTCTTTAAGTCCAAAAAAGAGCTTACATGCATTTTGATAATTTTAATAATGCTACTTCTAACTTTAAGAGCTTAATAGAATGCAATGCCAATGCTTCTTATATCCTTTCTTATAAGCTTATATCACAAGTTATTTTATTTTTAATTACAACTTTCATGCTCACAAGATTTCCATTTTAAAATCAATGCTTCAGCACATAACTAAAGCCAAAGCAAGAAACTATCCCAGTGAGGCCTTAGATTGATACTATGTCATAAGCTTCATTTGAATAATAGAATGTCATCTTTCCAATTGATGGAGGATGGATAAAGATTATAATTCAACTACAACTTTATGTTAAGTAGAAGCTTGGGAGCTAAATAACATCTAGCACTCCTATGGAGGAGCTGCAGCTGACACTTCTACGATATGCCTTGGACACATCTTCATCACAATTTTGAGTTTTGCTGTGTCCATGTTTGTTTTAGAAGACTACCAATATTTGTCTCCTTTAAATAAAGGCAAAACGAAGGTAACTTACATCTATGTTGTGGACTTGAGCAATGATCTTGTTGAGGTTTGTGATAAAACTAAACAAATTAGAAAATTGGAAGTATATGTGAAAGCTACAGTTTGGAACACTTATTTTTGCTTAATTTCTTTGCTTGTTTGCTATTGACTAATTTTTCGACACAGCTACCAAAGACTAACTAAAGTCCCAAACAACTGGCTTGTAAAAAAACTTATTGACTAATTTTCCGGCCACGGCTGCAAGACTAACTAAAGTCTGACAAGCAGTGCCAAAAACTTGTTGATGCGATTTTCTGACACGTACGAACTAACTAAAGTCCGACAGCAGCCTTCTAAATTGTTTGGCGATTTTGTATAGACCCTTTATTACCATGCGCAACCTTTCTTTGCTTAAGACTAACTACTAAAGTCATGGTGACCAGCTTGAAACTTGTTGACTAATTTTGTTTAAAATATGTGTTTGTCTTTTTGTAAAATGATTGTTAAAAATTCAGCTTACAGGTAGAGGCTCATTGTAAATTAATGCTGGTCATCTGAAGTAATAAAAGTGGATTTTAAGTCTAGATATCGTTCCATAAAGTTGATGAAATCAAAGATTAACTATGACCTCGAATCCTTACTATTTGAACTCGATGTTAAAATGATGAGGAAAATAATAAAGAGTACTCTTAAAACCTATTTCACTAGTGTATACATAAGGAATTTAATAAAAGTGGATTTGAGAATATGAGTAAGACCCTGGAAATAGACTAATGAATGATTGTCGTTTACTGCGTCATTTTGAGTCATAGCTAAGCCATTGGTTGGAAACTGAATTTGTCAAAAAGATACATTGGCGGTATAGTTTGGATTTCTCCATAACCATACCTTTCTTGCTGTATTGAATATTCATGTTCATTTCGACTCATGGATCTGTCGGTTACTTGTAGATACTAATCCTCTTTCTAAGATGCGGGTGTTTTCCTTTTCGGTACTTCACACCAAAATCTAGAGTTGAAAATTCTGCTCTATGTATCTGGGATATTGCAAGCCTTCTCGATTTAAATGGCACCTCATCGCCAAATCAGCGATGAATTCTCCATATCTTTTGATTAGATCTATGTGGCTGGGATCATAATCATTTCATTGATAGAAAGAGGAGCAACCTTTGGCTTGATTAAATTGATACTTCATCGACCTTGCTTTCGATGAGTAAGTTAGTGATCTAATACGGTAATCTTTCGGAAGTTCATTGGTTCCGAGTATTAGTCTATTATCATACCACAAGGAACTTCTCCTTGCCCTCGGGATTCTCCATCTTTGTGTCCACACGGATGGCCTCTAAATCGAGCAAGATACGAGTTCTTTAACTTTGGGTACATGATACTAGTACTTGGAGCAGTTAAGTTACGAAAGAATAATACCCGATCAAACCAGAATTAAAGATTTCTAACTAAGGCGTTCTTCCACTTGTGCAGAAAAATAACAATCACCATCGACCCATTCCCAGAGGGAGCTCAATCAAAATTGGTTCACACATATTAGTGACTAATTGATAAGGAAAATTCACTAAAATTGTAAACGAACTGAAATAAATGAATTCAAGAAATTTTCCAAAATCCATTTAAAGCAAAACAATAGTGAAGAATTTTACAGCAATTCTAGCTACATTTGCATCAGTTCATTACTTAACTTTAGAAAATCAATAGAAAACTAACTAAAACAAAGCTACGCTAAACAAAATCTAACTAAAAAGGAATTAAATAAAAAGAAAAAAATAATACTCTGAAGAGTCCCGAAATTTACCCATAGAGTCTTGGAATTGCAGTTGTGCATGAGTAACCCTTGATCGTTTATTTATAGAGCTTTAAATGATGGGCTTACTTTAAGGCACAAATTGTGGATCAAAAATTACAGCCCAATTTTGGTAGCTCTGTCTGCGACATAGAAAATTATGTAGTGAGTTTAGTCTTTGTCCGCTTAGCTTTTGTGGTAGCCTCACGTTCTCTGGTAGCCGATTTTTAGCTTTTTCGCCGGATTTTTGTATTGTGAACTTCCCGCGATAATGTCAGCGACGCTTAGTTTTTGTCTGACGGTCTTGTTCTTGTATTCGCGATAGTTATTGTCTTGACAATATGACGCAGAATTTTATTCGGCCAGCTTCTCATGCACCTTACGAAGAAAAGCATCCGACATACTTTTTCTTTGTTCGCGTCCGATCTGTTCCTCTCTCTTAAATCTTTGTTCCGAGACATAATTTTCTTCTTTTGCGACACAATTTGGTTGGCTTGCACTACTGAGATTGAATTTTGTGTCGCGACATACTCTGAAGATGTTGCGACAAACATTTTTACCTTAAGTTTTTCACTTTATGGACAAAATTTTCTATCTTCATAACGTCTTTACGTGGTTACCAACTGACTTTGTTCGTGAGTTTTCCTTTTTGTAGCAATAAATTTCTTCGATCCTTGTCACTGGCGCTGAGCGTTTGTTGCAACATAGAAATCTTTGTTAAACGAAGCTTCAATGTGACTTATCTCCAGTTCTCTTTTTATTTTCCGTCAGCGACATAATTTTCTTTTATTAAATTGCATTCTATTACTTTACAACTTTTTATTGTGCTGACGGCTTTGTCGGGACAAAGAATTCACCTTCCAGTTTTCATTATGTCTCAACAGAGAACTTCTTTGTCGCGACATTCTTTTTGTATTGCTTTTCAACTTCTTGTCGCAACAGAGATTTCTTTGTCGCGACAGAGTTCACCTAAACCTCATGTTTTGACTGTCGCAACTGAAAACTTATTTGTCGTTACAAAGTCTTGTTTCCCTTTATTATGAACTCTGGATTCTATGTCGCGACAAATTTTCCTTGGCCCGGTCACATCTTTGAAAGCTTTGTTGTAACATAAAAACGCTTATTGCAAATGACTTGTATTATTACCTTGCTGCCATATTCGCGCGATAGAGTGAGTCTTTATCGTGACATAATTCATACGCTATCTTCATTATTTTATGTTGCGGCAGTAAGGTTGTCGCGACAAAGTTCCTACGCCCATTTGCCTTGATCCAAGTATCGCGTACGAGTCAAAGTTAATAGCGGCAGTCTTCTTCACATACTTAACCGGTGTTGCGATGAAAAATTCTTTAATACTTTACAAAAGAAGTTGCATTTTCTTCCATGAGTTCAGCATGGACTTTATTGCGACATAAATCTGCTGGTTGCGACATAATTCTGTTGGTTTCCTTTAGATTCTATCGCGACATTCAGAAACTATGTCGCGACAGAGAGTTTCTACCTTATTTTACTTTCTTTCTTCTTTTCTTATTTAGATTATCTTTTCAATAAAAACACCAACGAAACCATAGTTAGTGAATATTATAATTTAGCATTGAAATATATCTTAACTGTTAAAAATATGCCAAAAAAATGGATTAAAAATAGATGAGTTTAGGACTCATCATTTGAACATTCACAATCTTCTGTATATTTTTTATGCTGAACCTGAAGCTGAAGAACTAAATGTCATGTTTGCATATTCACCATCATTCTCCTCATTGACATAAAATGCATGATCTTATCTTTGGTTGATTAGGTAAAATTGTGGCACAATCAAGGCCGTTCGCATCTTAAACTGCAGTTTATTTTAATTGCATTGAGAATAAATTCAAACTACTTGTTTTATTTTTCAGTTAATCAATCCTGCTGAAACTTTTGGTGACATTGTCATTGATTACCCGTAAGATTTTAAGTACTCTTCAGTTTCTAATGTTTATGTACAATTCTAGTTTGCTTTGGTCTATCTTGAGAAGGAAAATGAAAAAAGGAAAAAAAATGTGGAGGTGGGTTTTGGAGGGAAAGGGGTGTTGTGGGTTATCTTGTAGTTTGGTTTGATTAAAGAAAATCTTATATGCTGTTGCCTGGGTGGTACTGCAGATATGTGGAATGTACGTCAGCTGCAATTCAAGCATTGACATTTTTCAAGAAATTACATCCTGAGCATAGGAGGCCTGAAATAGAAAATTGTATTTTTAAGACGTAAGTTCATTGAACTACCAGGCTCCTGATGGCTCTTGGTTTGTTTTAATTCATTTAATTGATTATTTTTGTATATCTGCACAAGCCCTTGAAATTGTTTTAATAGCTGCATGGTCTCACTATTTTACTGTATCAATCTCTCAACTTAATATAATTTGTCGGAGTTATAGGGCAGTCATTATGTTTGTGCAATTGATTTGGAGTATTTTTGACAGGTATGGATCTTGGGAAGTCTGTTTCACTAATGGTGGGTGGTTTGGAATAGAGGGATTGATAGATGCTGGAAACACATACAGTAATTGCCCCAGCATTCGCAAGGCTTGTGATTATCTGTTGTCCAAGGAGCTTGCTTCAGGTGGTTGGGGGGAGAGTTATCTGTCATGTCAGAACAAGGTTTTGATTTCCATTCTATGTGGAATTTCTTTCGTTTATTGTTTTATTATGCCTCATGATGTTTGTTCTTAATAAATGCTCTTTATAAACGAGCAAATTTTTTGAGCATTTATGAAGAGTGCTATCATCTTCATGGTTGCTCGTTATAGAATTTATTGCAGAGCACCAATAGTACTACACCTTTTCTTTGGAAGTAAGGAGAGTTTTGTCCCACTGAACTTGTGTTGAATAATACTAAGAACCTTGATTTATAATGTAACTTGACACAAGCACATTAGGTTCATTAAGATGTGTTTGGCTGGATTCTAACCAATTTTAAGAATAGCCTAATCCAGTTCACTTTCATTTTATTATCTATGTTTGTCATCCATCTTGGATACTATTTGTAATACTTCATATCTTCTGCCTTACTCACCCCCAAAAAAAAAAAAAAAAAAAAATCATATTTTCTGCTTCGTATGGTTGATTATTACAATTACACCTCTCTAAACAGGTATACACGAATCTCCCTGGCAATAAGCCACATATTGTCAATACTGCTTGGGCTATGTTGGCTCTCATAGATGCTGGACAGGTAAATTTGGAAACTTCTGGTTCTGTTTTGATACTAATCTAGTGTCCTAAAGTTTTTCCATTATGTATTAATTAATTCCGCTTATACCAATTTGATTTGCTTTGTTTTTTTGTCCATATTGGCATATGTTCTTTTTTTATGAAAAGAAAAGAATATGTCTATGCTGGAACTTTCTAATCAGTTGGGTTTTTTTTTAAGACATCTGTGGGAGAGGGCCCAAAAGATTTAAATTATTTGGTTCAACACTTGGGCTTAGGGATCTCTAAAAATCTTGGGCTTGAGATTTGCTTAGCTACTTAGACCAAAACCAGCGGTGGCCGACTGAGCCCATTTTGAAAGGATTTGGCTTTATGAAGACTCATTTTAGGTTTGACTTGATCCAGTGAATACAGCCCAGCTGTGACTTTCCATTGCTGTAAGCGCTTCAGTAGGCTAGCCATAGGCGTCCGTAAAGCGTGGCCGATGGTACACCCTCTATTCCTATATTTATTTTTTTTTAATCGTTATATATTTCTTATTTATAATATGTATTTTGTTAAAAGAATTTATTATATAGAGTGAATATGTCTGATTTGGTTGGTGCATTAAATTTTAAGTTAGAGGGACGGGTTAAAAGTCAAAACATTATGGTTTTAATTCTTTGGCCTAAAGCCGCTGCAGGCCCATCAAGCTATATCTGAGCTCTGAAATTTTCGTCTTAAGCACACGAGGGCACCTAGTCTGAGCGTGGGCTGGGCGGTAGGCCTTAAAATGCAAAGCCTAACCAGCTTGATACATTGATCATCAAATGAGCCCTACGACCGGTCTAAGGCTGTGCTACGAGGCCTCATTTCTTCAGGCTAGACGGCACAGACTAGCTAGTTGGAGACCCCTACTTTGGCTCAGATTTGGGGATACCTCCTTGCAGCAAGATCCAATTAATAGCTTCCCTATGGTTGCTTAGATCACATGGTGTCATTTTCAAAATATCCTGATAAAAAAGTTTGTCCTTCCCTATGGCCTTATCTCTTTAGTTTCTAATTCTTTTGCTTGCATTTTTGTAGAATGTGCCATAATTATCCAGACTCCAATAGCTTTTTTTCTATTTTTTTTTATCACTGTAGTACTCTTCTTCAAGCAATTGGATGTTTTTTTTCCACATAAAAACTTCTTCAACCATTCTAGTGAAACATGAGATATTGTGAAAGTTCCCATAAATCAATGAAAATCATTTTGTTTATGAGACAGTGAAGTGAGAAAGCAGGTTCCTATAGGTATCGAAGGAAAGATGCCTTTAGGCTCGATTTGGGCTGAAAAGTGATAGGAAGAAAATAAAGAGAAAAAGTGGAAGGAAAAAAAATTGAAAGAAAATAAAAAATAGGTTTAAACTTAATTAATTAAATTTATATGTTTATTCAAACTCATTTTATTTGTTTCTCTATAATATATTGACTAAGAAATTTTAAAATATGTAAAATTTTGAGAAATTTTGATTATATTTTATTTTCTTTTATATTTTCCACTTTAAAACCAAATATGAGAAAATAATTTTCATTATTATTATTTTTCTTTCCATACTATTTTCCAGGATCCAAACAGAGCCTTAGGATATGCAAGTGTGGGAAATTACCATATTCCAAAAGTACCTCCTTTATCCACCCCCTTTGTTTAGTATGAATAGAAGCATATCCATTACCATACCATACTGTTTCACTCCAAAATCATCCATATTTTTGTCTTTCTCTTCCATAGAATTACTTCCATTGCAACAAATCCAGCCTTAGCTATCTCTCTCTCTCCATCTAATTTTATTGATCAGACAGGTGTAGGAAACTTCTATTTATTGGAATAGAAGCTTACATGCACTCACGTGTAGGAGAAACTTCCAAATTTAGATATGGTTTAAAGGCTTTCAGTTTCTGTTTTATAATGTCAACTCTGCTTTTCCATGACTGGATATGGTTAAAGGCTTTTCTGAATTATTATTTAGGTTTTTTAGCTCTCCATGATTCTCTGCATTACCCATTATTTGTTGTTGCCCTTTTCCTTTTGAAAGGCTGAGAGAGATCCAAACCCACTTTACCGTGCTGCAAGGATACTAATAAATTCCCAAATGAACAGTGGAGATTTTCCTCAGGAGGTAACTCTTATAACATCCACTTTTTTTTTTCTTCTAGTTTATATTTTTCTTTTGTTTTTGCCTTTTCCTTATCTTATAGAGTCAAACATCCTCTTTTTCCCCCTTTATTATTTGTTTATCTCTGTGAAAGTGACATTTACATATAGCAAAGTTTTGTTTTATATTTAATTTTTTTTTCTTTTGTATGCAGACACTACAATTAGACGGCAGCCTGTAGTGATTCTGCTCCATGCTTCTTCACTTCATTTTCCAAAGGGTGATTTGATTAAATGACATTTTGAAAACCCAAAATTTGAAATCTGATGCTTCATCAATTTTTGGCTTAATTTTGATAAAAATGTCCTTGTTTTCTTGCAAAAATAACCCCTTCTTTGAAGGGATAATGTAAATACATGAAATAGAAAAAGATATTTTTGTCTGAAATTGGTTTTTTTCAAGAAAAAACATGGCTGAAGTTAGATTCACAAATTTAAGAGTAATTGATGTCTTTTAACCAAATATTTCTTTTCCAAATTGTTGTGCACACACCGAATGCCTTTTCTCGGGCATTCTTTTTTCTTTTTCACGATTTCTAGAGCAGGAAACAAGGTTCTTAAAACTGCATCAAATCAGGTGTTTGTTATGCTGTTAAAGTTGCTTGGTAAAAGATAAAGGAATAATTTGACTGAGTGATGGTAATACTTCAAAACACACTTTACACATGATCAGGCTGATGGGCATTTAATTCATCCTTTGTAGATCCTGAAAACATGTACCTTAAAGTTTTCTTTATGAAAATTCTTCTCAAATCTTCAGGAGAACCGAAGGAAGCTTGAAAATAAATGTTTGGAATTTGGATAAGAAAGCCGATAGAAAGCCGATATGCAAACCCCTTAATATTTAGTGATTTGTTTCAGTTATGCACATTACATGTGTGGTTAGAAAATGAGTATGCATGCTGATTCTAATGCCTGATTAGGTTTAATAGCTTGATCATTTCTTCGTACAGGAAATAATGGGAGTCTTCAATAAGAACTGTATGATCAGCTATTCTGCATATAGGAACATTTTCCCTATATGGGCTCTTGGAGAATACCGGTCTCGGGTGCTCCATTCTTCCTGAAAATGTAATAATAATGTTCCAAACAATAAGATGATTGTTTATTGAGTGTAGTCCTTGTAATATTTATAACCTATAAAGGTCCTGGCCCGGACTTTTCTGCTTTGTGTTTCTTGTATTTCCTGGGAAAAGAAATATTATTAGGTTTAAGATATAATATTTGAACCCTCAGTATTCATATTTAAAAGAAGAGTAAATGAGGGTCAATCTATAAAAAGACTCCCCTCTTTGTATAATCATATCTCAATGAGAAAGAAGTTCTCTCTCTCTCCCTTTCTCCTTCTCAATCCTATTTCTCATCACGTCTCTTCTGATATATGAACAAAGAGGAAAATATATTTCTCTTTAAAGTTTACCTTTTTTTATAATACCTTCAGAACAAGTTATCAACACGAGTTTTCTCTAAAGGTAATTCCATAATCCTATCTTAAAGTTATTTCAATTTTCCATACTGTAATTATATTTGGTTTGAAGCCAAAATTTATATTGGTATTTGTCGAAATCAATCTAATATTTTATCATATATTAAAGTTTGTTGACAATGTCAAATATCACAAAACTTGAGTTCATGGCACTTGGCGTGACAAAAAAGAATTATCTATCTTGGAGCTGCCATCAAAGAAGGAAATCAAACATCACAACAGCATTGCGCAAAATCGCTGATTTTCCTTCGACACCATTTCCATGAGGATTTAAAAAGTGAATACCTTACGGCAAAAGACACACTCTTTCTATGGAATGAGTTAAAAGGGAGATATGACCATCAGAAAAATGTGATTCTCCTAAAAGCTCAATATGACTAGATGCACCTAAGGTTGCAAGATTTTAAAACAATCAATGAATAAAACTTCGCATTATTTAAAATTAGCTCCCAATTGAAGCTGAGCGAAGAAAAGTCCTAGAAGAAGACATGATAGAAAAAATGTTCACCACATTTCATGCCTTGAATGTGCTCCTGCATCAGCAGTATCAAGAGTATAGATTTACATAATAATCTGAATTGATATCATGTCTTCTTGTTGTTAAGCAAAATAATGAGCATTTGATGAGAACTCACTAGTCGCGTCTAACTAGATTCCCAAAGGTCCATTGACCAATCGTCAACCCGCGAAATACTCTTGTATATCGGGTAACCGGATACCACATTGCCTTGTCCCCTTTATCGGGACCCGTAGATTCAATCACTAAATGGCCCCCATCGGATTCATTTATCAATATAGGTTCTTCAAAAATATACACAAATTGATTTAAAACAGTCCGTATGAGTTAAATTACAATCCTCTTACATAAGAAGAAAAGGTAAAATAGATTGTTCCAAACCATTTTGACAAAAGGTTATTAAAAAAACCACATGTCGGCTACATGTGACTTTTCTTCACAATCTGACCTCGAATGAGTGTAGATCACGATGTCTGTTCCTTACTGAAATATTTTCCCATATAGGAATTGAGCCGCCACAAATGAGAATATCACAAAGGCTCTCATACGTAAAGTGAGCGTCTGTATAACTCGCATTGCGTCGACGTTCAAGCGAAAACATGCGATTCTATCATGGAATCCTATAGCACATGCCATGAATGAGATGTGATAATATGTACCATGTAGTCATTCTATAAACTCCATTCTTTCACAGTGTCATGCCAAAGAAAAATAAATTCGAGTCAGTGCGAAGCTCCACCACACCACAATGCCCATGCGTGACAAAAGCGTCATTGATGAATTCGATGATCATTTCAAACAAAAAATTTCACTTTGTTTATAAACGAAAACCTTTAGATGTCATATTCTAAATGTGAGACCGGAAAATCAGTTCACACGAAGGAGGGTAAAATGGTAATTTCGGTCAAAAATCGGAATTTTCTAGGTCTCGGATGGCCAAGCGGACGGCAAAATTCGGAATCGTCTCGCGAAATCTAGCTACCGCGTCGAATTTAGTCGAATTGAGAGGCGTTGATTCCGTTTTGCGAGGCACGTGGGGTCAGGGACACTTGGCACCTTATGAGTGGGCGGGGGCGCGCGTGTCAAGCGAGATACTGAGTCAAACAGGGAGCTCAGTGGGGCTCACCTGTGACGCATGGCATCATCTTAGGTGAGTGGGAATCGAGTTAGGTCGGATAAGAAGGATGGGTGTAATCCTCTCGACCAATAGGAATTGGACATGTGGCATTGAGACGTGACTTGTCTCTTGACCAGCCTTGACCCAAAATCAGTTTGGGAGGGAAAGAGAGGAGAGACCAGCGAAAGGGAGAGTGAGGAAGAGGGTTTTTAGAGAGAGGCTCAGCCTTCTCTCACAAATTCTGAAGCGATCGGACCGTCGGCTCGCTTATTATGAAGCAAGTGATCTACCCGCGTCGAGGCTACGTGTGAGTACAGATTTGGGGAGTTCGACAAACTCAGGGAAATGTGAGGGTTTTCTCACCTTGTTTTACTTTTCTTGGGGTGGCATGTGGGTGGGGATTTGTTGAGGTAGGGACGGTGAGTGATTTTGATTCAGATTTGGGCCAAGTGAATAAATCCTTGGTGTAGTTTTGGGCAGTCCACAATTTGTTGTGTGATTTGTGTGATGTGTGTTGGAAGAGCTCACGTAACAGTGAATAACATGTTGATTGTGAAATTTAATTTTGTTCGAGATGAATCGCCGGATTTTGCCTTAGCCCGTGAAATTTAAGTTTATGTTATTATTATAAAATGAATAACATGAGTTATGGAACTATTGTATTTAATATGTATGAGTGATATATTAGCATGTTATGTGTTTGTGTGCGGTGCGTTGCAACGGGTGGGGAGTAGCCACAGTAGGAAATTAAATTCTGGGCTTTGCTCACCAGTCGTGAATATTTTTCAGATGCAGAAGACATACGATGGGATGGACATCAGGGACAGCAGAGAGCGAAAGAAATGGCCAAATCGGCCATTTTATTTTGTTCTTGCCAAAGTCAGAGCGAAACCCAGTTTTGTATAAGTGTAATTAAATACAATTGTAAATAAATGCTTTTTGTATAAAATATACATTTATGAAGCGTAGCGATGTAGGCCCAGTGGCCATTTTTGAACATATATTAGGGTCTCTGTGACGTGAGATCACGTGAATTCCGCTGAGTTGTGAGTGGTCAGCGGACACCGGGATTGGGGCGTCTGCAATGACCACTTCTTTTACAAAATCATGTGTCTTTTGTGGGTAGTGAATTTTCGAGGTCTCACCGCAGGCTTCCCACGCCTTCTTACACTTTAATGGGCTTTCACTGTTGGACACATATGTATAACCAATCTGGGGTTTTCACGCGAGGTGTAATATCCATCTTCTTTGTGACACATGTTTTCACTTTACATGTATGCAGTGAGACTGTTTGGGCGTGTGGGCCACATCGACACTAAGCGGTGTTGATCCATACCATGCACTCACACATGTGATTTGAATTTGCATAAATGCAATGCGACGCACCATTGCATATCTGTACTGTGTACGTGTAGTGATCTTATATGGACAATTGAAACCATACGTTCACCAAGTATTACGGACAGTGCTGTGGTATATAATTTCCGGTTAACGCCTCATATCGTGTCGATATATATGCAACATATTACCACCTGACTACCACCGAAGCATGTTGTTAAATCCAACTGACAACACCCTTGATCCTCGAGGCCAAGGGTGACATGTACTACATGTTAGGTTTCTGATGGCGATTAATCATACATACATAACGAAAAAATTAAAAATTTCGCATGTTCTAACCTGACCAAGGATCCATGTGATTTGATAAGATGATTTAGAGATAGAAGAATACCTTATTATTCGTGACTGAAGATCCCTTGTTAGCGACCTCGTGTGTGAGTCAAACCACTCCTTGTGAGGCCCGAAAGGCATAGCCGGATCGGCTTCGCCACTCTACGGGTTGTACGAGCAGGCCTTCTTGGAAACTAAGAGAGAAACAAGTGTGCTAGCATCGGGTTGAGTCGCTGAAACCCACAGCACTCTGAGTGTGAAGAAGCTTGAATGAATGATTACAGCGTGGGATGGCGGGTTTAAATCTGAATTTTAAGCCAGGGTTGGTTTCGACCCATTAATAATGTGTGACTTGTAGGTCCACATAATCAGCAACAATGGGCTCAAAAGCCCATTCGAGCCACGGATCATAGCGGCCTCTAGTGAGACATTATGACCTGGAGTGTAGCGGATGTCAATGGCAGGCATTGTCATCCACATGAGAATAAATGTCATAGTCCCTTTGTCTCACGATATCTAATTGAACGAAGGCATGGACTATGTCTCTTTTGTAAGTTAATCATGCAATTTTCTTGACCTCAGGGTGATATCTAGTGACGTGTAACTCTTATTAAGTGTATTCGAGCATGCCCATACGATTTCTAGTCTCACATGTCGAGGGCCTAAATATCTCTCTAAAATGGGAATGATCCCTTTCATCCACTCCGTCCCTCTACATGATTTATTCTATGTTCGACTACAGTTTGTATTACCACCAATACGAGATGATGTTGAAGCGTAAGTATAAAGCTCCTCATGTAGGGATTTTATGGCGGTGTTAGATTAGAATGAAAAGAAGACTATATTACGATGAGAAGTACTTGTGACTTATAATCCATGTAGTATTCTCATTATCGGTCGATCTAGTATAATGTTCACCAACATGTACTTATGAGCTGACTTAATATATCTACCATCCATGATGGTAGGAACATGATCGTGGTCAAACTCCAGCATACTAGTCTTAATTCACTGTTGCTCTAATAATGAGCGACTGGAATCGATTTAGAATAGTATTCCATTTGAAGTCAGGGTTCTACTATCAATACACACTTGCTTGATGACCTGCTAAAGTGGAATCAACTATGAATGTAATAACAATTACACTATTGCCACTAGGGCATCGCAACACTACACCCCCAACCGGTTCAGTTAAATTAAAGACCGTCATGACCAGGCCATGGTTGAGCTACAAAAATTAACCGTGTCTGGTCAACTCAAATTAGTCCCAAAATCAGTACGAAATCGGCACCGAAAATCAGTCCCAAAATTAGGACACAAGTTGATAAATTGCCTAAGCTACGGAAGTCCTGGGAAATGGACCATAACTCGAGCATTAGAGGTTTAATTCGTGTGATTCAAAAGCCTAACATTAAGTTCATAGATGCAGCTACAATTTCTATGAAGGACCGGAGTCCAAATTCCCTATTTTTCCTAACCGAAAACCGGTGCTCAAATCTAGCTAGTGCGTAGGATCAAAATAGGGTAGCATTCCCATATTTTAAAAAACATCCCTTTAGGGTGGAAAATAAACTAAAGTAGGAAGAATTCCTACTTCTTGGAGCGTAGCCCTTGTCACGTGAACGGACTTTGCTTCTGGTCGACTAGTCCCCGTGAGTCGGAGCGGCTGGCGGGACACGTCGTTCCTTCTCTCTCTCTCCCTTTCTTCTCCCTCTCTCTTTCTTTTCTTTTCTTCTATTTCTTTCCTTTCTCTCCCTTTCCTTTTTCCTTCTCCTTTCCTTTTTTGTTTTTCCCTCCTTCTACTAACACATCTCCCATTTATACAATTCTCCATTTGCAGGCATTTTGACACATGGCTTGCCATGTGTCCTACATGTGTCATTATGACACAAATCCTCATGCCATGTGTCACCTGACACCCATTGCCTCGAAAAACGTAAAATTTTGACTATCTAGAAATTCAATGAAATTCACCTAGAAACTAGTTTTCGTAAGACGAATCCAGTGGTGAGGTCCATTTTGTCATCGGTTATCTAGAAAATTTCTAGGTTTTCAACCTATACAGTATCGACAAATCACTGTTTTGTCATTTTTCAGAAAAATTCAATCTTTTATGGGTTTTACATTCTTCCCCCCTTAAAAGAATTTCATCCTGAAATTCACACACACATATACACACTATCGCATGCATTTGCAACAATCATTTTATTATTAAATGACTAAACAATGTACCTTTATCCTCAAATAAGAAAGGACACACATTGTGTCCTCGCATTCCCATGTTGCCTTCTTCACTTCTCAGTGCTGCCACAACACCTTCACGAGCCTTACGGTCTTGCGTCGTAAAACCTGATCCTAGCTATCCATGATACATACCGGTCCCTCCTCGAAGGTTCCATCTAAATCAACTACAAGTTTTCCCCAGTTCACTAAATGAGTCGGATCTAGAGTGTACTTCCAAAGCATGGAGATATGGAATATCGCATGAAAACCCGATAAGCTTGGCGATAACGCCAACCGGTATGCGATTGTACCCACCCTCTCAAGTATCTAGAAGGATCTAATGTACCTCAGTGATAGCTTTCCCCACTTGCTGAACTTGACTACTCTCCTCTTAGGCATCACCTTTAAGAAGACTTGATAACCCACCTCAAATTCTAAAGGTCGTCGCCGTCTATCAGTGTGTGAAAAGACGCCTCCGTATCAAGCACACTTTCTCATAGGTGTCCCTCACCAAATCTGGACCCGTAAAGCATTTCTCTCCCACCTCCGTCCAATAGATCAGAGATCGACATGGCCTCCCATAAAGTACCTCATAGGGTGCCATCTGTACACTCGCCTGGTAACTGTTATTATAGGCGAATTCCACTAAGGGTAAATGCTCTTACCAGTTACCCTTAAGATCTAGGATGCATGCTCGTAGCATGTCCTCTAACATTTGGATGGTCCTCCCTCACTGACCGTTGTTAACCAATTTTCGTATAGACCAGTTTAACCAAGTAATTGACACAACTACCAAAGACTAACTAAAGTCCCCAAGCCGCAGCGCCAAAACTTGTACATTGATTTTTATGTAGAATATGTGTTCTTTTGTAAATGAATTCATTAAAAAATTGAGTTTGAATTACAGAAATCACTTTGCAGATGCATAGGTCACATACAAGTAGCAAAGTGGATTTTTAAGTCTAGATATCATTCCCACGATGAATGATAAATCAAAAGACTAACTACCCAAACTACTCAAGATCCTTACTATTTGAACTCCAATGTCAAAATGATGAGAGTACTAATAAAATAATTCTAAAGTAATTTCACTAGTATACATAAAGAATTTAATAAAAGTGGATTTGAGAATTCACAGAGTGAGATCACACTGGGAAATAGACTGATGAATGATTGTCAATTTCTGCATCATTTTGAGTCATAGCTAACCCATTAGTTGGAAAGCTGAATTGGTCAAAGATGCATTGTTGTATAGTTTGGATTTCTCCCCTAACCATACCTTTCACTAATTAGAGATTCATGTTCATTTCTGACTCATGTATCTAATCAGTTACTTGTAAGATATAATTATCTTTCTAAGATCTTGGTATTTTTCCTTTTCAGTACTTCACACCTAAATCTTAGGACTGAAGAATTCTTGCCCTTATAGACAGGATATTGCAAGCCTTCTCCAATTTAAGTGACATCTCATCCTTCAATGCTAATGAAATTCTCCATATCTTTGATTAGATCTATGCTAACATGGGATCATAATCATTTAATCGGAAAAAAGGAGAAACCTACGAGCAATTAAAATGATATTTCTCGACTAACCTCATAATGAGTAAGTTAGTGATCTATGCGGAAGTAATATTTTAGAGTTCATTGGTTCTTAAGTATTCATTCCATACCACAAAGGCCTCCATTACCCTCGGATTCTCCATCTTTGTGTCACACAGAGGGCCTCTTGGAAATCAGAGCAAGATACAGTTCTTTGTTTTTGGGTACACGATACTAGTACTTGGAACAATTAAGTTCAAGAATAATACCAATCAAATAAATTCAAGATTTCTAACTAAGGCGTTCTTCAGCTGTGCGGAAAAATAGCAATCTGATGACCCGTTCCCGAAGGGACTCGATCTTCTAGCCCCGGTTCACACATATCAGTGACTAACTGATAAGGAAAATTCATTGAAATTGTAAACGAGCCGAAATAAATGAATTCTAGAAATTTTCTAAGATCCATTTAAAACATAACCGTAGTGAAAGAGAAAATTTTACAAAAGATCCCAACTCGAAGTTGCACATCAGTTCATTACTCAACTTCAGAAAATCAATAGAAAACTAACTAAAAACAAAACTACTCTAAAACAAAATCTAATGAAAGAAAAATAATATACAAAGAGTCTTTAGCTACCTAGAAGTCCTAGAATTATGGAAGCTTCGCATAGTGCCCTAGATGCCTCTATTTATAGATTTTCAATGATGGGCCACACTCCTAGGCACAAATTGTGAATCCCAAAATTTATAGCCTAAAATGGTTGCTTTGTTGCGACAAAGAAAGTTCTATCGCTACATGGTTCTTATCTTTGTCGCCCAGCTCTTGTCGTGGCCTGCAGTTTTCTGTCGTGACATATTTTCATGTTGTCTTCTTTGATTCTATCCCGACATAATTTGAATTTGTCGTGACATAGTTATGTTGATGTTGTCTGTTATATGTCGCGACATGGTTGTCTTTTGTCGCGACAGAGTTTCTCCCAGTAGCATGGATTTGTTGTCACAACAGACTTTTTCCATGTCATAACATAATCTGCTTTAATCCTTATCGCTGGTTGAACTTTTTGTTGCAACATTTAATCCCTTGTCGCGACAAACTTGCCTTGGCTCATCTCACTCTCTTCCATTTTCTTTCACGACATAAAACTTCTCTGTCGCGACAGAGATCTCTGACTCTACAACTTTTATTGTCACGACATAATTTTCCTTTGTCGCGATAGAGATGTCTGCCTTCAGTTCATTATTATGTCGCAACATCCATTTCTGTGTCGCAACAATCTTCTTGTCATTCTTCTCAACTTCTGTCGCAACAATATTTGTCTCTGTCGCGACAAAGTTTTCTTGTCTCCCATTCCTAGCTCTGAATTTTGTGTCCCGACATAGTTTTCTTCTATCGTGACATAAAATTTGCCTTCAGTCTTCTGTTTATCTGTTGGAATATGCATCATGACACTAGAAATTCTCATCAGCGACGGCTTTGGCAGCTTATCTCATTGTTGCGCTATTTTCTGTACGTAGAGTTCATCTGATATCTTCATTTCTTTCTATTGTGACAAAGATTCAAAATGTCGCAACATAATTCCACTACCATTTTCTTGATCAATGTTGGGACATAGTTTGGAATATCGCGACATTCTTCTTCATGAACTTCTCCAGCCATGTCGCGACGTAGAAATCCATTATCGTGACATAAATTAGTCAGTCTATCTCAAATTCTATCGCGACAGTCTTCATTTATGGCTTGCGCTCAGGTTGATCCTTGTTGCGACATACTTCTACGGGTTATATTGGAATTCTATCGACGTGATGCTATATCCTGACAAAGAATCTTTGATACGTCCAAATTTTTGCTCTTCTTTTGGAATTCTCTATTTTCATATAAGGCTTTTTTTTTTTTGCAAAACAAAAGGTTGGTGAATATTCCATAATTTAGCATTAAAATGAATCATAAACTCTATAACGATGCCATAAAAAATGGATTAAAAATATATGAGTTTAGGACTCATCAACCGTCCATCGACTATGTCCCCAAGGCTCGTTGGAAGCTCTACCAAAAATGAGTTGTAAACCTAGGATCCCGGTCCGATACTATAAAGATTGGCACTCCATGTAACTGGACAATCTCTTGTATGTATAACCTGTAGAATTCCTCTAGAGTGAAGGTCATTCGTACAACCATTGTCACACCCCACCGCCACCCACACAGGCGAGGCGAAGGAGTAAGCTGTCACCAGGGACTCTTTACTTGCTTTTTCAGACATTGGTGGGCCCAAGTCTTATAACTGAATCAAAATATCATGTACAAAGATACAAAATAAAAATACCATCGTAGTGGTGTTTACAGTGTCAATACATACAGTCCTGAGTCCTATTTACATATAAATATACAAAAACTGTACATTTACATTTACATAATCAGAGTGCAAAACCTATTGTGATGAACTCCTACTAGTTTGTTGGCCCAAGCAGTATGCGGAAGATCGCGGACGTCCTCCTCTGTACCTACACGGATTAAAACCCATGCTAAGCTTAACGCTTAGTGGGAAACATATGACTTATATGTATACACATGAACTAGTACTCATTTATAGTAAGCATATAGCAATAACAAATATACAGTAGTAGATATTAGAATTATTCATGAATTCATATAACAAACTTATACACATACTTGTGCTTATAGAAGACTTATACTTGTTCAGATCTACCGTAGGAGTTACAAAGCTTATACTTGTGAGGCACCCATTAGGTTCTGAGCTTATACTTGTACGAGAGGTGCCGTAGGTACATTGAGTAGAACAATGTACATAACTTTACTCTTATTCGTTATTGAGGACTCTTATCATATAACTGTTGACTACCTAGACGTGTAAGGAATGAGTCGGACCTGACACAATAAAGTGTACTCGAAGATGCGATTTGCAATGCGAGGTGCCGAAGCACAAGCGGGAGCGACGCGACGGAGGTGCCGAGCAACGAGAGTGTTGTCACACTAATCGGAGTCTTAGAAGTACTAAATGTAGGGGAAGCACGGTCAGAGATTGTCGTGCACTAAGCAGTACCCAGTACTATCACGGCGCTGCCCACATAACGAAAGTCTTTGTCATTCAATATCCGGTCTTAGGCAGTCCTACAATTATATATGTTCAGGAACTTACTATCTTATCGTAGGACATTAAGTTTGCCCACATCGAATTCGCTTCGCCTCGGTGACAAGGTATGGTCTAATTTTTCCTTTACCTTACAAACATGAATGGACCCTTTCATACACTTATAGGGCTCTCATTAGTCTAATAGACAAGTCCTCGGAATAACGGAATAAAAAAACATGACAAAACACCAAAATTTTCCATGTTGTGAACAGTGCTACGCTGCAGCTTACCCGAGGCTTTCCAAACCTCCCTCTCAGCCACGTCGCGGTGTGGACATGCCACGCCTTGGGGTGGACCTATGCTGCTGCGTGGGATCCCTACGCCACGGCGTAGAACCCCGTAAATTTCCAGATTTGCTGATTTCGTCTCTCATTTCCAAAAATCGAACCAAAAACAAAAGAAAACTCATATACTTTGCAGAAAAACATCTCCCAAGTGTATTCTAGCAACAAAATAAACATAGAAAGTTAATTAGGGTTTTCAAACGAGAGCTCAAATACTTGTAAAATTAGGTTAACTTCCTAACACCCAAACATGTATCCATACATCTAAAACCAAGAAACCATATTCAAGGGAGGATTCCATACTCATCTTATACAAACTAGGGTTTTACTAACCCAACTTTCAACAAATCTAGGGTTAGGATGAATTCCTAACTAAACCCTAGAAATGGAGTCCAAAGATCCATACAAAACACAAATGGTTTCCATACAAACCCATAGTATTCCATACAAAATCATAGCCATCCATACCTTTCCTCTTCTTCTTCTTCCTCTACTTCTTCTCTTCTTCTCTCTTCTTCTTCACGTTTTTTGCTCTCCCAAAAATGAGAGACCAACTTGGTCTTATCCCTATTTGACCTTACTTTCCTTTTATTACACTTTGGTCCTCCATCTCTCTTCTATTTGCAAATCAAGTTATTCCTATTTCCACTTTAGCATCTAATCTTTTTATCTTATGACTTTTATGTCCCGTTTTGATAATTTACAAATTTACCCTTGCTTATTTTCGGGTTTCTCAGATTTCACATTTTGCATTTAAATTACGAAAAATTTCAAATTATACCTACAAAATACCCTAAACATGTTGAAAACGACTAGGGTATATTTCGGGGTGTTATAGCCAAAAATTAGTGCGACTTTGTTGTAGATCGATCCCTTATGCCGTCATGCCCTTGACATTCGTGGCAAAGTGAGTCACAAAATCCATGCGTGACGTCTTTCCATTTCCACTCACTTCACGTCAGCGGTTGGAGTAGCCCGTCGGCCTCTTGTGTTCGACTTTATCTACGACAGCTGAGGCACCAACTGAAAAGTCTCTGAAACTTCTTCTTCATTCCACTCGGTATACTTGGCGGCGAGATCATGGTACATCTTCGGTGCCACTGGTCTTGTCAAGCGAGAGTAATGGAACTCCCTGAGGATCTCTTTTCTCAAACTTGCTAACCGGGGAACCACAATTCTGCTTCTATACCGAGGACCACCATCTATGTGAATGGCTGGCCTTCGTCATGTACCGGCAGGTACTTGGTCATGATGGACACTATCTCGTGTCTCTCATTAGGTAGGCATAGCCACGAAACTCCCAGACTTTGAGGCGGATCACTTGTAGTGCGATATCGCGTCCCCTGACCTCGAGCATCACCTCACTCCCAAGAAGCTATACTTGTAAAACCCGGGAAAAATTTAATTTTTATGAAAAAGGTAAAACGGTAATTTCGGTTGAAAACCTAGAATTTTTCTAGATCTTGGATGATGAAATGGACTTCACCGTTGGAATCATCCCGCGAAATCTAGTTACCAAGTCAAATTTTGTCAGATTTCGAGATGGTCAAAATTTCATGTTTTTCGAGGCACCAGGTGTAGCAAGTGACATGTGGCACTTGGTAGAATGGCTCATTTAGAGCCATGTGTCAAATGGAGAGATAAGTCAAACAAAAAGGGGAAGTCTAAGGGATGGCCCATGAAGGCTATGTGTAATAACCTTAGAGGAAGGAAATCCAAGTCTTTAGATAAGGGAATAAGGTGAGAGAAAAGAGAGCCAATGAGGAAGAGACATGTGGCAAGGAGGAGACTTCCCACTTGAGAAAGTTGGAACAATTCGGTGGAGAGAAGGAAAAAAATGAGGGAAAGAAAAGAAAAGAAAGAAGAGGAAGAGAGGAGTGAGAAGCTCTATCTTATCTCACAAGTTCACGGAGATCGGACCATCGATTTTAAATTAGGAGAAAGAAGGCAAGTTCATCTATCTGACGAGGCTTCGTGTGGGTACACAAGTTTGTAAACTTAGAGGTAGGGTTTCTCTCCTACCTTGGTTACTTTAGTCCTAAGAGCCATTTAATGGCATTGGTTTCTTTAGTAGAGTGGTGGTCATGCTTGCTTAGTCCCAAAATTTTGGGACTGAACACTAGAATTTTTAGACTGTTTTCGAGTAGTCCGGGACTGATTTTTGGGCTATAAGTGCTGCTTTTATATGTTATTGCAAAAAAATGAATAACATGTTGGTTATGTGAAAATCATGTTAGTATATGCTTATATGATGTATTGACGTGAGATACTTGGTGGATGTGAATTATATGTGGAAAATATAATTATCCATGATTTATAAATGTTGCATGTAGTTCACATCATGCATGTAATATGAATTAGCATGAAATGACATTCCGCATTTCATATGCACGGGGACATCGCGGAAACGGGTGTGAGTGCATAACATGTCTTTTGAACAAAGCGGTTTATCGGAGGATTGCCCAACAAAAGTTTATCGGAGAATGTTCACTAAATATTATCGAAGAGTCGACCAGCAAAATTTTATAGGAGTATGTCCACAAAATAATATCAGAGGGTTGTCCAATAAATTATATTGGAGATTGACCAATGAGTTACAAAAAAAAAAAAAAAAACCCTTTTGTTTTGAAAATAGTTTTTCATACATGGTAAATGCATGTGTGAGGGAGTTGGTGAGGACTCGAGGCATGGGGCATGACATGTAGACATTCGAGTAGAAATGTGCATATTTTTACTTGAATGCGTTTTTTTTCCATTGCATGTGCACTTAGGTGGGGAGTAGCCCTTGTAGGAGAATTCATCTACTGGGCATTGCTCACCCGTCATGGGAAAAATATTTTGATCTTGGAGGTAGGGGGATGAAGCACATCAAGACCTCGGTTAATGAAAAGCCCCGATTTTTCTATATTTTGAAATTTTGGGCAAAAACCCCAGTTTTTGTTTATGTAAGAAGAAAAGAGTTGTAATTAAACTAATTTTGCATGATTAATACAGTTGGACAAGTTTTCTCCAGGTTTCATGTTGCCTTTGTAATAAAAAGGTTATTGTATATTGAATTTAGGGTGTTTAGAAAGAAAAAAAAAGGTTGGAGGTGCAGAAAAGGCCCAGGGAGGCTACCGCCAGTTTTTGGGTTTGGGTCGCAACAGAGGTTTTCTCTGTCGCGACATAGCTTTTTGGCTATGTGTTGTGACATGGCTCTCTATGTCGCGACATGGTCATCAGGCCGAAGGCGGTTGCTAGGTCGCGATAGTGGTGTTTCTAGTCGCGACAGAGTTGGTTTTCTCCTGTGTTTCTGTCGCGACAGGGGTCCTCCCTATGTCGCCACAATGTTTTGTCCTCTGTTATGACAATGTCATGATAGAGGGTCCTTTGTCGCGACCGATGACTGAGGCAATGAGGTCAAGGTCGTGACAGGAACGTTGTTGAGGCCAAGGAATTTCAGGTCGCAGCAGAAAATTGTAATGTCACGACAGATTTCCTAGAGTGGTGTTGTGATAGAAAAATTTATGTCGCGACAGAGTTTGGGCCAAGGGTAGAAGGCTTTCTTGTCATGACAGTATATTTTATGTTGCGACAGAGTTAACCAGGCCAGTAGTTTTCTATCGTGACGAAATGTTTCTATGTCACGATAGAGTGTGGCCAAATGGAGAGGTTTTGTTTTGTGACATAGCATTTCTATGTCGCGACATAGTTGGCTAGACTGGGAAGGATTTTCTATCGCGACCGAGTATTTTTGTATCGTGACAGAGGTGGCTAAGGAATGGAGAAATTATGTCACTACTGAGTAATTCTATGTCGTGATAGAGTTGGCCAGGGTAGGGAGGGTTTACGTCACAACCAGGGCGACTTGGTCACGATGAGATGGCGCTTGTGAGCACTTTGTAAGCCCGCGATGCGAGCTAGGCGCACGGTAGGCATGCTTGCTTGTGGCGACTAGGTTACTCTGCGGCCCAGGGTGCACGACGGGGTGTTGGATCTTGGTACCTATGTCCGCGACATAAGGTTCTATGTCATGATAGGGAAGGGCCTCAGCAAGGGCTTTGCTGTCGCGACAAAGTTTGGCCACGGGAAGGGGGACCTTATCGCGATAGGGCCTTGGGTTCGCAGAGACGGAAGTTGTTGCGACAGAGTTTGGTGCGGGGCAACCGTGTACTAGGTGCCATGTTGCGCCACGATAGAGAAGGCCTTGATCTCGCGACAAGGCCTAGGCATGCGGCGACCGTGCTCGGGGCGGGCGCACGACAAGGCCTTGGGCGCGCACGACAGGGATGTGTGCGCGACGGAGGACTTATGTGCGACAGAGATTTCTCTATCGCAATAGACTTGTCCAGCGACAAAAAAAAAAAAAAAAAAATGACCCTTGGGGTATGGGGCATCCTAGCTTGGTATCAGAGCCTAGGTATGCGAATTACCTGGAACTCAATGTTTGGTACAAGCATCATAGCTTGGTGTTATAGTTTAGGTTATACGAATACCTAGGACTCGATGGGCACGTGTTTAGATTATGCATTCATTGTGCATTTTGATGAATTAATGTGTGATATGTGTGATGAATTGTGTGAACATTATACATGGTAGGTTGTATATGGAACACTAGAGTTAGAAAACATAACCTTAGGGGTTTTGAAAAATAGACTAAACATGATAGTTCGGGAATTGAATTGAATTGTATCTGTGTTTGGCATTTTGCACCACTAAGGAAAAAAGGATGAACGGTGTAGTTCATGATGATAAAGTCTATTAGTGGTGGCATATGCACTGTTGAATAAAAAGAAAAGAAATAAATTTCCATTTTGACATGTGTGAATGGAAAGTGAGGACAGGAGCGTAGAATTCGCAGGCGATAATAGCCATCACCCATTTTTTACCAGCAGGCCTTTATGGAGGCTATGGGTGCTGCGTTTGCCAATATTGCACAGGCTAGTGTAGTTGGGGGTCAAGGAGGGTCAAATAACCTCCAAAGGTTTAAGGCACATCATCCTCCGACATTCACGGGAGGAGGGGACCCGATGGTGGTTGACCATTGGTTCTGGCAGATTGAAAAGATATTGGAGGCTATGAAATCACCTCCCGATCACGACAAAAAGATTAGACTAAACGACATTTCGACCTAGAATTGAATGTATTGTGGGATTAGATCAGACCTCGAGGACTTAGAGGCAATGAATTGGTAGAGTTCCATGGAGCTCTTCATGAAGCAGTATTTTCCAGCGCTAGACATGCAAAGGCTCTAGAGTTCCAGCGAGGTTGAAGCAAGGAAATTATGTGATAATGGAATACGTGCTAAGTTCACAAAGTTAGCCCGTTTTGATGATTATGTGGCCCTGTTGAGACATGGCCCAAGGTGAGAAGTTGAGGATGGACTTATATGGTGAATGACTCTTAAGCCATAGAGAGAGATAGATGATGCACGGAGCATCCGAGATACGGGTGCTAGTGACAAGTTGAAGGAGGGCTAGCCTTCTTCTAGTTCAAGAAAGAAGCTGAAGGCTTCTAGTTCACGAGGGTTTCAAGGATAGGGCTACGGCTATCAGGGCCATGGCTATCAAGGCCAAGGCCATATCTGGGCTCTTAGCCAGTTAGGATCGATGACATGTTTCCACTACCATCAGCCTGGACATATGAAGCAGGATTGCCCTTAGAGACAAGGATCCCAAGGTTACAGGATACCTCAGTCCTAATCATCAGTGGGACGTGCATAGACGCAGTATGTTCCTTCTTACCCTAGTATAGGCCAAGGAACCCGATGCTCCCGGTCCCGAGGTGCTGCCTGGCTTTTAACCACATACACGAGGAGAGGCAGGCCCAGGCTAGATGGGTGGGGTCGAGGGCGGGACTCATGGTAGAGACAGGGGACCTAGGGGCGTATTTACGTAGTTGTACCACCAACTAAGCCAACAGATCAATAAGTTATACAAGGTATGTTTATGTTATCTCGCTTATGAACAAGGATATTATTTGATCTGGTGTGCATCACATTCATTTATTGCTGCATCATGTGTGAGAGAATTGGGCTTAGAGGTTGAGATCTTGGAAAAGTCGTTGTATGTAAGCTCTCCCCTAGGAACTAGGGTGAGTGTGGATATGATATGTCGGGGTTGCGAGTTAGAGATTTTCGGGATTCTACTCACTGTGGACCTGAGGGTCATGGACATGTTAGAGTTTGATGTCATCCTTAGGATGGACTGGTTGACGGCACACCGAGTTGTCATTGATTGTGAACGTAGGAGAGTTATAGCCTACACACAAGACGGTATTCGTGTTACGTTTTTAGGGGACAAGCACGATGTTTTACCCCAGACTGTGTACAACTCCCGATGGCATGGGCAGTTGATGGGTTGGCTAGTAGGCCTTACCTGGAGGACAAGGTGAGACAGGACTTGGGTCTTCCTTGGGTAGTTTGCGAGTACGAGGATGTTTTTCTGGATGAGCTATTGGGATTACCTCCACATAGGGATGTAGACTTCTGTATTGAGTTACACCATGGTATGTTGCCTATTTCTTTGACTCCGCATAGGATAACGCCGATTGAGTTGCAGGAACTCAAGGTCCAACTGCAGGAATTGTTGGACAAGGGTTTTATTAGACTGAGCACTTCACCATAGTGCGCTTCAGTTCTATTTGTGAAGAAGAAGGACAAGACCCTTCGACTGTGCATTGACCACCGACAGTTGAACAGGGTTATGATCAAGAATCAGTATCCATTACTGAGGATTGATGACTTGTTTGATCAGCTGAAAGGGGCACGAATCTACTCCAAGATAGACCTTCACACTGGCTACCATCAGTTGAGAGTTAGAAGACAAATATCCCTAAGACAGTGTTTAGGACGTGGTATGGGCATTTCGAGTTCACAGTGATGCCTTTTGGATTGACGAATGTGCCAGCAACATTCATGGATCTCATTCATAGGGTATTCTAACCCCATTTGGATCAGTTTGTTGTGGTCTTCATTGGAGACATTTTGATCTACTCCCGGTCGAGAAGGGCATAGGGGATCATTTGAGGTCATTCTCACGAGGTTTTGAGACCATCGGTTGTATGCCAAGTTCAGCAAATGTGAAATTTGGCTTATTGAGGTGAAATTCTTGGGACATGTCATGTCGACTACAGGTGTGTCAATAGACCACGAAGGTTGAAACATTATGAGTTGGGAGAGAGTAGGGAGTCGGCCTTGAGATATCTGTTCTTTGGATTGGCAAAGATACTTATAGGAGGTTCATTGATTTCTCGACTAGTAGCACCTGATAGATTGACCCGAAGGAGGTCGAGTTTGGTGAAATGACACTTTTGTGTGAGAGGCATTCCGGAATTGAAAAAGAACGCCGAGCTCCTATTTTGATGGTCGAAAAGGGAGACAAGGTACCACCGGTATGCGTGATGCCTCGAGAAAAGGCCCAGGTCGGGATGCGTTTTGATGTCTGATGCGGGAGGGTGTAGCTTATGGTTCTCGGGTTGAAGAATCATGAGGCGGAATTTTACGCATGACATGGAGTTAGCGTATAGTCTTTGCCTTGAAAGATTTGGAGCCATTACCTATATGGTGGCGGTTTGAGTAATTTCGGACCATGTGGAGTTTGAGAGTATATTTTCACGACGGGACCTCAACATGAGGCAAAGCAGGTGGATGGAGTTTTTGGAGGATTATGACTTCACTTTGCATTACCATCTTGGTAAGGAAAATGTGGTGGTTGATGCACTCAGTCAGAAGTCACGATGAGTACTAGCTAGTGTAACTTCCCGGGAGTGGCAGATGCTCGAGATTGTGCAGGATGGATTTGGACTTCTGATCTGATATTCCAGGGCTTAGGGTATGTTAGGAGTTTAGTGGATATACCTTCCCTCTTGAAGCGGTGATTGAGTACTAGGGGTAGGACGAGATGAGTGTCTAAGGGCCAAGATACGGTCGGTGGGGTGACAAAGGCTGGCACAAATGGTAGTCTTCGGTATAGGGGATGGGTTGTGGTTCCCCAGTTGACAGATTTGAGAGAGGAGATCCTCAGGGAGTTCCGTTGCTCTCAATTTGCTGTGCATCCAGGTGGCACGAAGATGTATCGAGATCTTTGTTGTCAATATTACTGGAGCGGGATGAAGCGACAAGTTGTAGATTTTGTTCGAAGATGTCTCACATCTCATCAGGTAAAGGCTGAGCACCAGAAGCCACTAGGGCTACTCCAGCCTTTAAAGGTAGCAGAGTGGAAGTGGGAGCACATCACGATGGATTTTGTGGCTCACTTGCCATGGACACCGTCAAATATGATGCGGGTATGGGTGATAGTGGGTAGGCTCACTAAATTCGGTGTATTTTCTTGATGCGGATGACGCTTCCACATTAGAGGAATTTACGTTGGTTGTATATTCAAGAGGTTGTCACGGCTCTGAGGAATGCAAGGCGTCCATGAAGTATTGACGAGGATCCTAGGTTTACGACACACTTTTGGAAGAGTTTCTAGAAGGCCATGGGAACACAGTTGATGATAAGCACCGCTTTTCATCCACAGACAGATGGTCTATCGGAGAAGACCTCCCTGAGGTTTAGAGGGACATACTATGAACATGTATCACAGATCTCTTAAGGAGTATTTTGGGAGGGCTTGGGTTACCCTTAGTGGGCTCATACAACAACAATTATCATGCTAGTATACAGATGGCACCCTATGAGACGTTGTATGGGAGGCCATGTCGATCCTGGATTGGTTGGACAGAGGTGAGAGAGAGGTCCATCACTGGTCCGTATTTGATTAGAGAGACCTCTGAGAAGGTGGGTTTGATACGGAAGCATCTTCTTAAGGCTCAGAGCCAGTAGAAGAGCTACGTCGACAGACAGCGTCGACATCTAGAGTTTAAGATGGTTAATCACATCTTCTTAAAGGTGATGCCTGAGAATTGAGGTGGGTTTAGCGACGGGGGAAGCTAGTGCGGGGTGTATGTCGGGGCCGCCGAGATGCTAAGGAGGGTAGGCACGGTTGTGTGTCGGTTAGGCGCTACACCGAGTTTGCTCGGTGTTCATGAGGTGTTCACGTCTCCATGCGGAGTATACTCCAGATCCAGCTCATGTAGTGGATTGGGAGATGTGTATTGATTCGGATAGGACCTTCGGAGGGACTTTGTGCGCGTATCTCATGGATAGCCGGGATCAGGTTTTGCGACACAAGACCCTCAGGCTAGTGAAGGTGTTGTGGCAACACCGAGGAGTGGAAGAGGTAACATGGGAACACAAGGACACGATGCGAGCCCACCTATCCTTTCTTGTTTAAGGATGAAGGTATGTGGTTTAGTCGTTTGACGATTAAATGACTAGTTTATATGCATGTGATTGTGCATAATTGCGTATGCATGTGATTCGACGTGTATGTGTGTGGAATTTCGCGACGAAATTCTTTTAAGGGGGGAAGAATGTAAAACCCGGGAAAAATTCAATTAAAACGGTAATATCAATTGAAAACCAGGAATTTTCTAGATCTCGAATGATGAAACGGACTTCACCGTTGGAATCGTCCTGCGAAATCTAGTTACCCATTCGAATTTTGTCGGATTCCTAGATTGGAATTTTTCGAGGCACCGAGTGTAGTGAGTGACACGTGGCACTTAGTAGAATGGTTCATTTAGAGCCTTGTGTCAAATGGAGAGATAAGTCAAACAAAAAGGGGAAGTCTAAGGGATGGCCCATGGAGGCCATGTGTCATAACCTTAGAGGAAGGAAATCCAAGTCTTTGGATAAGGGGATAAGGTGAGAGAAAAGAGAGCCAATGAGGAAGAGACATGTGGCAAGGAGAAGACTTCCCACTTGAGCAAGTTGGAACAATTCGGTGGAGAGAAGGAAAAAAATGAGGGAAAGAAAAAAGGAAAGAAAAGAAAAGAAAGAAAAGGAAGAGAGGAGTGAGAAGCTCCACCTTATCTCTAGGATTCACGGAGATCGGGCCGTCGGTTTTCGTAGGAGAAAGAGGCAAAGCTCATCTATGCAACAAGAGCTTCGCGTGGGTACAAGAATCCGGGGTTTTCGCCAAACTCTGAGAGGTTGGGGTTTTTCTCCTACCTTGGTTACTTTTGGTCTAAGAGTCATTTCATGGCATTGGTTTTCTTTGTGCTGTGAGTAGTCGTACTGTTTAGTCCCAAAATTTTGGGACTAAACACTGGAATTTTTAGATTGTTTTCGGGCAGTCCGGGACTGATTTTCGGGCTATATGTGCTACTTTTATGTGTTATTACAAAAAAATGAATAACATGTTGGTTGTATGAAAATAATGTTAGTATATGCTTATATGATGTATTGACGTGAGATACTTGGTGGATGTGAATTATATGTGGAAAATATAATTATCCATGATTTATAAATGTTGCATGGAGTGCCCATCATGCATGTAACATGATTTGGCATGAAATGACATTCCGTATTTCATATGCACGGGGACATTGCGTGAAACGGGTGTGAATGCATAACATGACTTTTGAACAAAGTGGTTTTATTGGAGGGTTGCCCAACAAAAGTTTATCGGAGAATGTCCACTAAATATTATTGGAGGGTTGACTAGCACAATTTTTTGGAGTATGTCCACAAAATTATATCAGAGGGTTGTCCACACAAAGTTTATCGGAGTATGTCCACTAAAATATATCGGAGGGTTGTTCAATAAATTATATCGGAGATTGACCAATGATTTTTCAAAAACAAAAATCTTTTGTTTGAAAACAATTTCCTTACATGGAAAATACATGTGAGGGTTGGTGAGGACTTGAGGCATGGGGCATGACATGTAGACATTCGAGTATGAATGTGCATATTTTTACTTGAATGTCTGTGTTTGTCATTGCATGTGCATTTAGGTGGGGAGTAGCCCTTGTAGGAGAATTCATCACGTGCATTGCTCAACCCGTCGATCGGAAAATATTTTCGAATCTTGGAGGTACAGGGGGATGGTATCTAAGACCTTAGTTGTGAAAAAAGGCCAGATTTGGCTTTGTTCTGTATTTTGTAAATTTTGGGTAGAAAACCCAGTTTCTGTTTATGTAAGAAGAAAAGAGTTGTAATTAAACTCATTTTTCATGATTCATACAATTGGGCAAGTTTTCTCCAAGTTTCATGTTGCCTTTGTAATAAAAAGGTTATTGTATATCGAATTTAGGGTGTTTAGAAAGAAAAAAAAAAGGTTGAAGGTGCAGAAAAGGCTTAGGGAGGCTACTGCCAATTTTCGGGTTTGGGTCGCAACAAAGGTTTTCTCTATCGTAACATAACTTTCTAGCTCTGTGTCGTGACATGGTTCTATGTGTCGCGACATGGTTCTATGTCGCGACATGGTCATTAGGCCGAAGGCGGTTGCTAGGTCGTGACAGGGGTGTTCTTGGTCGCGATAGAGTTGGTTTCTCTGTGTTTACGTCGCGACAGGGTCCTCCTGATATTCGACAATGTTTTAATCCTGTCGTGACAATGTCGCGATAGAGGTCCACCCATAATCGGCCCGACGGTAGAGACGTGAGATTCGGGGTGTGACAGGACGTGGTTAAGGCGGAATTTGGTCATGGCGAAAATTGTGGTGCCGGCGAGTTTCTGGAGTGATGTCTCGACAGAAAAATTTATGTCGCGACAAAGTTTAGGCCAAGGGCAGAAGGCTTTCTTGTCGCGACAGTATATTTTATGTTGCGACAGAGTTGGTCAAGCTAGGAGTTTTATGTCGAGACAGAATGTTTCTATGTCGCGACAGAGTGTGGCCAAATTGAGAGGTTTTGTGTTGTGACATAGCAATTCTATGTCGCGACATAGTTGGCCAAACTGGGAAGGATTTTCTATCTCGACCTAGTATTTTTGTGTCGCGATAGAGTTTGCTAAGGCAAGGAGAAATTATGTCTCGACAGAGCAATTCTATGTCGCAGTAGAGTTGGCTAAGGTTGGGAGAGTTTCTATCGCGACAGAGGACTTTTCGATCGCTACAAAGATGGCCCGCGACAAGTACCTGTCACCCACGACGGAAAAATTTGGGAGGCGTGCGACAAGCATGCACGCCTGGCGGCGCTTGGCGGGGGTGTTGGATGTGAAGTTTTCTATGTCTTGGCGTAAGGTTCTATCCACGACAGCGAAGAGTGACAATGAGGCTTTCTTGTCGCGGCGAGTTTAAGCTAAGGCGAGGGTTACTGTTGCGACGGGGCCACTGGAGTGCTTGGCGGCGGCGAGGTTGTTGAGATAGGGTCTTGGCGTGGGGAAATGACCGCGTTGGGCGTGTTCTTCTGACAGAGGAGGCCTTTCACGGGCCACAAATCCTGGGTGTGAGGCTACCGTGCTCTGGGCGCGCGCACGACTTAGGCGAGCAAGACAGGGACGTGTGCGTGTGCGTGACAGAGGACTTCTATCCCGACATACTTGTCCAACAGCTAAAAAAAAAAAAAAGACCTCTGGGGCGTGGGGCGTCACAATACTAGCCAATACTCCTTGTGACTTCTGGCTGAGCGCATCAACCACCACATTTGCTTTACCGGGATGATAAAGCAAAGTGAAGTCATTGATTCGTGCCACGGTAGGGTGAGCGGAATCAACAATATTTGTTTCCTAAGTTCCTCCTACTGCCGTAGTCAAGCTACTGCAGCATAGCGGTCTAGGGTCGAACACGGGGATGGGTTTCATCCCACCGAATGATTTGCATTAGTGTTTGAAAATTGGTAGGAGCTTTTGTTTGGATTTAGTTTGGTCAAAAATAATTGAAGTTGTTTTGTTCAGCGACTAAGCTGTAATGGCAAAGTGAAGTGTAAAATGTCATTAACCTTGAGGCTTGGGTCACTAGCTTGATAACATGGGGCTATTGAAGTGTCCTGGGTTATTTCCTCGCATTATGGCAAGTGACATATAGTGGCTTAATAGGACCTTTGTTTAGCTATAAAACCTAACCCTTAAACCACTCCTATTTGAGTCAACACAAGTATTATGCATTTAAGAGTCCCATTCAGTTTAAAATCCTAGCACTCAACCTCATTTCAGTGGCTCGTAAAGGCCATCTAAAGGATAACAGTGCATCTACCATTAGTAGCCGCAGCGAACCTAAAGCTATGAAGTATTGACCCGAAGGAATGACATTAAATGGCATTAAACCCTAGATTGGAAAGTTGGGAACCATAAATGCAGTACCTGTAACATTCAAAGCATGAGGACAACCTATAGCAGCCCCAAAACCTAGCTAGCAACCCTCCTCTTCAAGGCTATAAGGCTTAGCCAAGCATCCCTTGAGTTGTCATCCTCAAGGGGAGTGTTTGGCTGGCTAGAAGAAAATGAAAGAAAGAGGAGAGAGAAGAGAGCAAAGTAACCTAAAATGAAAAGCTGCGGGAAAAACATTATAAAATGAAAAGTTGTAGGGTTACAAAGTTAAGGGGTTTATATAGTACAACCCAAGGGGTCTTGAAATACTATAACACCTAAATATGAAATTACAAAGGGGCTATAATGTTAATACACCAAACGTGGTCAGTTTAGGATCAAATACAAAAATCACAAGAGCGACAATTTAGGCTATGGGGATTTCGCTAGCATAGCGAAAATTTCGCTAGTCTAGCGAAATTTATTCTTCATGAACTACTACAAAGATAGCGAGTGAGAGAATTTAAGCTATCATGATAATTTGCTAGCTGAGAGAACCCATTTAGCCTAGCAAGTATGTGAGATAGAGAAATTGGTTAATTTAGTAGGCAGTAAATTTAGCTAGCTAAGCGAGTTTCGCTAACCTAAGCAGGGGCTATTCATAGGATGCGAGTACCGTATGATTGCGAAATTTTCGCAATCCCCGAGGAGAAAATTTTAACAATCATGGCGAAATTCACAGGATTGCTCTGCTTCCTTGCATTGCTCTTGCATCTTATTTTGCACTGCATCGCTTTTCTTGAGAATCCACTTCAAATTCCTTCATTTTTTGATGGTTGAAAACACGCAAATCTTGACATAAATGGTAGAATACCTTGAACAAAACTACCCAAAAACAAAACTCGAAATAGCATCGGTGGTACTAAGTGGACTGCACACATCAATTGGCTTAATTGACATGAGTTAGTGCGCAAAAAAGCACTCAACCTGGCTGAATAGGGCTGAAAATAGCACTTTTGGGCACCTAATCCACCCCAACCAACACGTTGCTAGTCCCTTAGCAATGCTAAAACATAATGGGATGCATGTAGTGCTTTCTCAAAAAGTATATGGTTCAAAAAATGTATGTACAGATAGGCATTACCTTTAAAATGGAATGAATTTACACCACTGTTAGAAAGCGAGCATGAGAGAGCGAAACCATATAAGAACAAGGATTTAGGTCAACATCGGATCCAAGGAACTTAACCTAAATTTCCACCCAAAATCTAATGGTTCCTAATGTAACGGACGAGCCAATAAATTGCAAAATTATTATTTCCCCCGACCTAGCTCATGGCCTTAAACTATTTGAACCTAGATGAGGAATAAATTTACACTCTTCTTTCTTTATTTGACCTTTGTTATAGGGGTGCAATGCTTAAGAAGCTTCGACTTCATAGTCAGGTGTGGGGGTCCCAGTGACTCCCAACCAATTAAGGTTTAGGGCATCGAAGCCAAAGGATCAATGACCCTGAAACTCTGGGGCTTTCTGGGACTCTGAATGACCGAGAATCAAGCACCTACAACACGCTAAGCTCTACCCATTCACGTGTAAGCGAACACTAAGTCGATGACTCCAAGCCAATTAGGTTTTAGGGCCTTCGGGCTTTAAAAACTTTCGCCACATACCCCTTGGACCGTGTTAGGGCTTCAAGCCAACTTCCACGACTTTTATTTTAACTTTCTTCTTTCTTTTCCTTTTTGCTTTCTTTTTCTTTTTTCTTTTTGGAAGACAACATTGGTCTTCATATATGGGTAACACAAACCTATTATGGGTCGTCAACAGGTCTAAGGCCGGCTTTGCAAAGTGAAAGGAGATAAATAATTTCAAAACCTTTGGTACAATCTAGTGTGCAAGCAGGTGAATTAGCCTGCTGGAATGCTCAAGGTCGACACGCCAAACTCAATTGACCAAAAACTAATCATGCGAATCTTATGTCTAATATATGGTGGTGTTAAATGTGTTTCACTCCTTCAATTAAAGCACCAATTGTCTAATTAAAGGCAATCTCAATCTATCCAATCGAAAGCAAAAGTGGGGATACACAAAAATAAAGACAAAAGTACTTTGGTACAAGTATAATAAATCCAGAATAAGAACAAAGCTTTATAACCAAAAAGTGGCTGCTAATACAAGAAAATATATTAAACATACAAAATATCACCCACTACCATTGCCTAATACATACAGAACTCTAAAACAAAAATTCATGAAGCTGATAACGCCAAAACTACAAAACATAACAGAAGACACTCCTACCTCAACTTTCCTCCCAAGAAGAGCATGTACATGCACAGGAGGTGGTGCGAGATGGCGGACCACCCCAATCCTGGTGGTGGAGGATCCGACGCTGCAGCCGCCGTGGGCGCATGTCTAAGAAGGCCAGCTGCACGCCGGCTCATCTCTATGGTCGAACATGCGTGGAGACCGAGGTGGTGACTCATGATCTCACAGGCACCTAAAGAAGCCACTTGAGTCAACCCTCCGGTCCATCGATGCTCAGGTAGAGCTTAATGAACAGAGAGCCATCCATAACACTCTATCTCCCCGGTATTGACATGAACATACCCGGAGCAAGTCAAAGTTAAGAGGTGATGGCTGAGGCCAAATAAATGTGGGTCAAAGAGGGAGGAGGAGACGGAGGTAAGATATATCCGGCACCGACTCTCCCATCCTGACCCCGTGCTGTGGATCATCTCTCCCCGGGAGTCCCCAGCTCCGTCCGGGCCTCCCTCCCGGTCCCATGCCGGAGGAGGAAAAGAGACTCAAGACTATAGCTCGCTCCATGGATGTGACCCGAGGGCATCTAATCCTCCTCTCGATCCGGCTCCTCCGAAAGCCCAAGGTCGTAGACCCGGCCAGCAGCCGTGGCATCGCACTAAAGGCGGGCAGACTCTCCTCTGATGCCAGCCCTCGCGTGGACCTTATCTCAAATACAGGGTGGTCATCACCAACTCAGAGGGACTCAATCAAGATCCCCCGAGATCCTGGGACAAGAGCCTCTAGGATGGCTCTGCGCCGGACGAGGGTCAAGCGAAGAGGCTGGGGTCCCTGAGCAAAGATGATCAATAAGAAGCATCTAAGGCTGGAGCCTCCGGTCAGCAATGCAGGCCTCGCCGAGTGTTCGTGCAAGAACGCACCATCTCCCCGCTGGTCGGGTTGAGCTGGGCCTGATAACCTTAATTGGCCTCGACTATCTCGCAAGCCCAATGCCAATGCTCCGCCGCTCGAGAACTCCCCGCGATCATCGACAGTGACCTGAGCTCGAGCGATCAGAGCCCTGAGCGTCACTAGAATGGTAGAACTGAACCAGCTCGGTAGTAAAATCGCCATGTGATCAGCAACAATGTGGCGGGAGTAATGCTCGATCAATGAGGAGTCCTGAATCAGTCAATAGTCACGGCCAAACGCCAATACGACCCCCATGAAAACCCTGGGAGTGAGCTCCACATTCCCGGATAGGGTGCCCACTACTAAAGTGGTAGCTCCTGATCCCCGAGGATGGGATGAACTGGCCACGAGCCTCCTGTGCCGTTTGACGTGATGGCCTCGGTCCCGGATGACACAGACTTCATCCAGCACTGGGGCCTTTGGAGGCCAGCCTCCTAGATCACCTGTGGCACTAGTAAGGCTCGAGGTCCCATCCGGTCCGCATCTCAACCCCCGAGGCTCCTCAGGACTCGGGAAGGCCTGTGGACTGAGCCATAGAACCGGGCCGAAATGGAATGTCGCTTCTCCCGGCCTGAGGCCAACCCTAATTCCGAGGCCTGGGAAGTGGACCTAAATTCTTGATAATGAACCATGACCGGAACGGGAAAAGGTCGGCACGGCAGGTAGTGCATTAGACAAGCTAAACTCAGATCAAATGGGACTGGCAGACTTGGTAAGGCATCGGCCGGGTCGCGAATCACAACCAGAGCTCACTACCGATGACCAAGAATCCGGTAAGAGGGAACTCGACATGCATTTAACCAGTAGCCCGCGCACTGTGGCACGACGGCCGGGTGGGTAGCCGAAGTGGGTTCAAGCACAGAAGGCCAACAGACTTGGCTTATGATACCGGTAAATGGCAACAGACGATTTATGGTAGCGCTTAATAAAGGCCAGAAGGGTCGATGGTGGCGTTGAAGTCATGGAGCTCAGCAGTTTGGCAAAGAGATGAAGTAATTGAAAGCCCTCCCCCTCCTCATTTTGTGAGCTGCTGCTCAAACAAACACTGGTCAAATTTCATGAGAATAGCTAAATCTTCTTAAGCTCCGCAAATTGAATTTATTAAAATAGTAAATAATATTAAAAATAAAAATTATTATATTAAAATATATCTAAAATCAATTATTAACCAATATTAAAATAAACATTAAAGAGAAAGTAATAAAATTAGAAAGTTAATAAAATAAACTATTAAATTGACCAAATTTAAGAAACTGAAAATTATCATCATAATTTGGTTTTTTAGAGAACACTAAACCAGCCCTCAAATTCATGATTTGCCTAAGGAGTGGTCAAAAGGAGGACTTCAACTCCTACCGTGGCCTGTTGAATGCCTTAATGCTTACTCCATTGTTACTTTCTTCTCAATCGGTCACTTGAGTCACCACCTTCTTCAGCAGCCGATGCAGGCAACTCCAAAACACCTACTTCACCTTCGTTAGTTACTTGCACCATGGACAAGCCAGTTTCGAACTCAACAATCAGTAGACTTCATTATAGTTTCTTCCATTTCCCCGCTTCCAATGATTTGCAGTTTGACTCAAATGAAAATATTCAGTCTAGAATGTCATAAAGCATAAATGTGACGTGATTACTCTATTTTGGCAGAATTAGACATTGTAATAGTGTGTTTAAAATGGTCTACCTAGATAATTGCACATGGTTGGGCTCCACTTGGTTATTGGCTCGATGTCAAGTACTACAAGCAAAGTTCATCGGTAGTAGAATTTGTTCACCTCGACCAACACATCCTCAACTATCCCCTTAGGGATCTTCACCGATCGATCGGCCAATGATAAAGTGATGTTGGTAGGTTTAAGCTCTCCCAAACCTAACTGCTTATACACTGAGTATGGCAGTAGGTTTACACTGGCTCCTAAATCTAGCAATGCTTTGTCTATGCAAGTCCCACCAATGTTGACTTAAATTGTGGGAGATCCTGATCCTCAGATGATCGTTCTTGCCTGATTATGGTACCGACTTGCTCGCTTAAAAATGCCTTTTCTCACGCCCAATCCCTTTTGATTGTACAAAGATCCTTCAAAAACTTTGCATAGGCAGGGACTTGTTTGATGATGTCCAAAAGGGGTATGTTCACCTTCACCTGCCTTAGGACTTCTAGGATGCCTTCTTCTTGCTTCTTAGTGCCTGGGGAAATGGAGGTGGCATGCAGTGCTTCATTGAGTCCTCCTTCAGGAAAATGTGTTCTGGCTCCAATTCTTCTCCTTTTTTGGTTTCCTCAACTGGCTTGGGCATTGGCTGAATAGTATTCTTTCCACTCCTCAGGTGATTATACCGACCTCATCCATTCCCGAATTGTCGGATGAACTCTATCTCTATGCACTCTCTCGGATTTGGCAAGGTTTGGGAAGGAAACCTTCCTCTCTCCCTGTACCTCCGTATTGATCTTTTTGTGATTGAATACTACAGTTGTCTATTTTCTCTCGATTAAGATTGCTCGCTTCCATCTATTCTCTTGGTTCAGTTGTAATTTCTACAGTTGTCAATCCTTCTGCGCCAATCAGGCATTGATCCCTTTTTGTTCTTCCACAAAATTACTCACCACCTTGCTCAAGCTTCTTAATATGGCTTATTCCACAGGAGAGAGGATGGTGGTGTTGTGGTTGAGATGAGGAACCAAACTGTTGTTTGGCACCAAAAGTACAGGCAGGGGATTAGGTTTCAGAGAGATTAGGTAGATTTTTCCAATTGGAATTGTAGGTATTACCATGTGGCATTGGGTTGTGGCTTGTGAATGACCTACAATATTTGTATTATTATTCGGCATCAAAATCCTTCACCAAGAGGCAATGGATGATGTTCTCCAGATTGGGCCAAAGTGGTTGATAATCGATGAATGGGTCAGCTCGGTGTTGTTTTCAGCCACGCCTCGCACTTCATGGATTTCTCTTTCCTTCTAGCTCCTCCACCTTCCTAGCTAGGGTCTAGATTTTTGCTTTCATTTCCATGTCTCCGAAAGTGTAAAAATTCCTCCCTTTGTCAGGTTGAGGGCCCCATTTTCTCCACTCAGGTTTGGCCTATCCTAACCCCAGTTTCAGCCACATAACTCAAAAAATCCATGGTTTCATCTGATGCTGCTTTAAAATCTCTCCCACACATTGTTTCCAAATAGCCGCTTCATATGGTTGGAGACATATCACCTATAGAAGTGGTTTGTAAGCATCCGCGTGTCGAACCCATGATGTGGGACAAGCATTGATGGTCTCCATGAATCTCTCCCAAAGATTGCAGAACTCATTGTCGCATCGCAAACTTGTAGATTTGGCTCTCTTCAAATTATTGGTCTTGTGGGCACTCGAAGAATTTTTTAAAATCTCACTTCAAACACACTTCCGATGGTTCTTGGTCTCAAGTGAGTTAAGCCAAATCTTGGTTTCCAGTTCCTCGAGGGTCAATGGAAATGGCTTCTAACTTCAACAACCATGTCACACCGACTCCTAAAGGTTATGCATAGCTTCCTCAAAATCCCGGGATAAGGAGTGTACATGGGTTTCATTCTCTCCATACCGTTAAAATGGGAGTAGGGGTACCGTAGGGTCTCACTATACATCTTCTCGCAGGCTGCATGACAGGAAGGGGCACTAACTCTAGAGGGTATGTGATCCTCATTGATCTATATACTCCGGATTCATCAGTACCCCGTTGACTTTGTCACTCTTCGTGCAGAGATCCATTCGCATCACCGTGGGAAGACCGACTTCATAACTTTGCTCAATCGTGCACCGATTCTTTGCGCCACTCCGAACCTCTATCCCGGCCGCATAAACACCAAGGCACAAATGAGTACACAACAAAGAGCACTTAACAAACTGCCAAAAAGGTTAGTGTTAGTTAAACAAAACTGATCTAAGAAACAAAAACAAAGGCAAGAATCCGGAAGTGAAGAAAACTTGCAAACTTCTTGCAATAATTTAATTCAAAAAGGCTAAAGGTCACTAAATAATTTGTAATGTGGATTATAAGTACACATCAACTCATCACGTGAGCCTGGCACCATCCGCGGCAACCCATACGCATTTGATTCTGGTACACGGTAGGGTGAGCGGAATCAACAATATTTGTTTCCTGTTCCTCCCATCGCCGTAGTCAAGCATCGCAGCATAGCGGCCCAGTATCTAACACGGATGGGTTTCATCCCACGAATGATTCAGATTAAAGGTTTGAAAATCGTGAGGCTTTGTTCGATTTATGGATCGGTCAAAATAGTGGGGATTGTTTGTTCACCGACTAACCAGAAGGCTTAAAGTGAAGTGTAAAATGGTGTCTTGAAGGCTTCGCTACTAGCTTGATAAATATAATATTGGGTGTCCTCGCTATTTCTCGACATGGCAAGCGACATAAAAAGCCAAAACCGGACCTTGTTTAGCTATAAAACCTAACCCTAGAACTAATTCTATTGAGTCAATACAAGTATTATGCATTGAAGTCCCATTCATTTAAAATCCCAGCACTCACAACTCATTTCAAGCAATTGTGAAGGCTATATCTAGAAAGAATATCAGCAGATCCACATTAAGTATGCACTTAACCTCTAAAGCATATAAGTATTGACTAAAGGAATGACATTAAATGGCATTAAACCCTAGATTGAAAGTTGGGGAAACCATAAATGTTGTACCAGAATATTCAAAGCATGAGAGGACAACCTCAGAGTGTACTCTAAAACCTAGCTTAGCAACCCTCCTTCAAGGCTATATATTTAGTTGCCATCCCTTGAGTCACATCCAAGCTATGTCTGGCAACCGAGAAAATGAAAGAAAGAGGAGAGAGAAGAGAGCAAAGTAACCCTAAAATGAAAAGCTGTGGGAAAAACTTTATAAAATGAAAATTTGCTTAGGGTTACAAAGTTAAGGGGGTTTATATAGTACAACCCAAAGTGTGAAAATACTATAACACCTAAAATATGAAATTACAAAAGGGCTATAATGGTAATACACCAAAACGTGGTCGCTTTAGGACCAAATATGTTAAACTCACAGGCAAGAATTTCGCTATGGATTTCTAGCATATTTAAAATTTTCGTTAATCTGAAGGCCTCATATTCCAGTGCGAAATTCTACAGAGATAGCGAAATCTGAGAAATTTCATATCAATAGAATTTAGCTAGCAAAATTTCGCTAAATTTGTATTTAAAATTATGTGGAGATAGCGAAACTGGTTAATTTCGCTTTAGCACTAAGAATTCGCTTAGGCTAGCGAAATTTCGCTAGGATCAAGTAAATTTTTGGGTTATGATTACAATTTTAAGCAGGACAGAATCTTCGTAACTCAAAGGAAATTTTCTCAATCATAGCGAAATTCTCTATTGTCTTCGCTTCACCGTGATTGCTCATCAGATCTTCCTTTTGCCACTAGCATCCCACTTTTCTTCGTATCCACTTCAAATTCCTTCATTTTTTTATGGTTGAAAACACGCAAATCTTCAAAGATAAATGGCTGAGGTACGTAAAGACTCGCAAACTACCCAAAACAAACTCGAAATGGCATCAAAGTGGTACTATGACCCGCACACATCAATTGGCTGACTGATGATTGGGCAAGGCAGCACTCAAACCTATTTTCATAGGGTTCAAAATAGCACTTTTGGGCACTAATCATCATAGTCCCTCCAACACTCCATCCACCGTGTCTGCTTCTATCAGGTCCCATCGGGTAAAAGACGTATTTTTAATTTTTTATGGTCTAAAAATACCGAACCCGCTTCACCAGCGTAGTGGTGCCATCTCGCTGCCAAGACAATGGCCACCAACCTATATACGCGTGGGGTAAATCTTTCATGATTCTTTAACTGCCGAGAACCATAAGCCACAACCCTTCCGAACTGATCAAAACACATCCCAGTACATCCTTCGAGGCATCACAATACACTGTGTACCTTTGTCCCCTCTCTTGGACTATCAGAATAGGATTTGAAGTGAGCCTCCTTTTTAATTCCTAGAATGCCCTCTCACACAAGTCATTCCACTCAAACTTGACCCTTCCCGCTACTCACACAAAGCAATTAGTCCGGAGAAGTCCTCAATAAACCTCCCGTAATACCCGCTAATCCCGCAAGAAATTGGCGTGAGATCTCGAATACCGACTCGGGTCTCTCCCAACTCATAACCCGCTTAACCTCTCCAGTCCATTGAGACACCCGGGCCGATACCATTACGACTAAGAATTCATCTCAAGAAGCCAAAATTCACATTTACTGAATTTGGCATACAACTGATGGTCTCTCAAAGCCTGGAGAACGATCCTCAAATGATCCTCATGCTTATCCTCAGACTTGGAATAGATAAGGATGTCATCAACGAAGACGACAACTAACCTATCTAAATAGGGTTGGAATACCCTATGCATGAGTTCCATGAATGCCGCTCGAGCATTCGTCAACTCGAATGGCATCACTATGAACTCGAAATGCCCATATCACATTCTAAATGTAGTCCTAGGGATGTCTACCTCCCTAACACTCAACTGATGATAACTGGTGCAGAGATCTATCTTCAAGTAAACCCGTGCCCCTCTCAGTTGATCAAACAAGTCATCTATCCTCGGAAAAGGGTACCTATTCTTGATTGTAATCCTATTCAACTACCGATAATCTATGCAAAGCCGAAGGATCTTGTCCTTCTTCTTGTCACAGCATCTCCCATTCTGGAACCAACTTCTTCTTCTCTGAAACCCCCCATATTTTCCATAGGTTGATGTTCCAATTGACTAGTTGCTCTCTTATCTCTCCGAATTCTTCTCAAAGTCTCTTCAATTTCAAGAACTAACGGTATAAGATTTTAAGCTCTCGATCTTCGCATGCAACCTAAAGGTACCTGAAATTCAAAGAAAACTAAATGTTAAGAAATAAAAAAAATGAAAATTGAAAACAAGAAAATTAAAAGAAATGTTTGAAGTACTAGAGATGTACTTAGTATTGATATTAGCATACAACACCGTAACTCATCGGCAGCGGTGCCAAAAACTTGATATGCGTATTCGTGATTTGTATTAAAATTACGTGAAAAGATATGCAATTACTACCTATTTGCGTAAGTATACGCGTGTCAAGTTATACAATGTACCTAACGTACAAAGATTGATCCACAGGGAGGAACGAGATGCTAAGTACCGAAATTGAACTACCTATCTAATATCCAAACGAACAAGTGTGATGATTTGAGCAAAAATCTAAATTAAAATACTAAATCGTAAAACCGACAATTTGATTACACAAGTTATAGGGTTTGCCAAGATAATGAGGTTCTAGAGGTTTTGGAGTAATTAGGTAATCCACTTATATTTGAACCAGAATCCTATTCTAGTGTTTTGTGAGAGAGTTCTCCAAGGCAGTTCTTGACTATTTGAATTACAAGCCTCTCTCGAGGTCGAGTAACCTACCAACTAATACTAGGTGTCTTGCTTCTCGCCTCAACCCTGCCAACAAGAGCCTTAAGTCCCAAGAACCCTACATGCCCCCCTCTCACCACTCGATGATTCCTTCACACTTAATGGGGCCAAGTTGATTCACTTAAGTCTAACTCTCAACTCCCTTCTCAGATCTCGTAGAGAATCACTCACCACATTAATATTCGCTATATATTATTATGCAAAAAAAAAAATCAAGCATAAATCAATAGAGGTTTACTCCCATGAAACAATAAAAGAAAGAACTCTAGCAATTAGATACAAGCTTCATGTCTAAAATGCATTCAAAAACCCTAGATTGTAAGTTTAGAACATAATGAAAATCGTGTTCATTATAAAATCGGGAGAAAACATGAAAGTAAAGGTAGAAGAACTCTAATGTTAAAAGATTGGTGGATGCTCAGTATTCTTCCTCCGATTCACGGATCTCCTGACGGTCGATGATCGATCTTTATGTCCGTCTCCCTCCTCTATCGTCAACCGCCACCTCTCATTGTGCAAACCCCTTTTCCTTAGGTCATATTTTCTTAAAACCCCCTGAAAGAGAGCACTCCCAAATGCCAAACTAGGCTAGACTCACGAATAGGCTCAGTGATGTCACAACGTTGGAGCAGGATCTTCATTCTCCCCTCTTTTAGCAAAATGCCTCAGTTTGAGCTACAATGCAAAATGGAACTACATATTAGTATATGAAGTGAAAATGCTACTAAATTAATTATAGAAGAGATCTAAAACCTACCAAAACCAGGGTATGTAATGAGTGTTTTTGGACACTCATCATGAAGCAATCTAGACGCATGTGGTATAATTGCCTTAGTGAGTATTTACTAAAAGAAGGGTATGTGAACAACTCTATATGTCCATGCATCTTTATCAAGAAATCAAAAATTGGATTTGCAAGTATTTTTGTATATGTTGATGATTTAAATCTTGTTGAAACTCCTAAAGAGCTCACAAAAACAACAAATTATTTGAAAAGAAAGATCTTGGAAAAACAAAATTTTGTCTCGTCCTGTAGATCGAACATTTCCCTACTGAAGTTTTTGATCATCAATTATCATATACTAAGAAAATCTTAAAGCGCTTTTATATGGATAAAGTACACCTTTAAGTTCCCTCCAATATTGTCACTAAATTTGATGTGAAAAAGACTCATTTTGTCCTAGTGAAAAGGGTGAAGAATTACTTTGTCCTGAAGTACCATATCTTTGTTTCATTGGTGCACTTATGTATCTTGCTTACTGTACTTGCCTAGATATTGCTTTTTCAATCACTTTATTAGTTATGTATAGTTCCGTTCCAACCCAAAGACATTTGAATGGTATCAAACATATATTGTGCTACTTCTAAGGAACAACTTATATGAGTATATTTTACTCAAAAAAACCAAAGCAACAATTGCTTGGATATGCTGATGAAAGATACCTTTTAGACCCTCATAAAGCCATATCACAAATAGGGTTTGTATTTAATTGCAATGGAACTGCTATTTCATGGAGATATATTAAGAAGACAATGATGGCCACATAATCCAATGATTTAGAGATTCTAGCAATTTATGAAGCAAGTTGTGAATGTATATGGCTAAGATCGATGATCCAATATATTTGAAAATCATGCAGACTCTACTCTATCAAAGACAACACGAAAACATTGTTTGAAGATAATGTCGCATGCATTGCACAAATAAAAGAGGCTTATATTAAAGGAGATAGAACTAAACATATTTTTCCAAAGTTCTTTTATACATATGAACTCTCGAAGTGGTGAAATTGATGTTCATCAAATTCGCTCAAGTGATAATATAGCAGATTTATTCACAAAGTCTTTGTCAACCTCAACATTCAAGAAGTTAATATACGAGATTGGAATGCGTCAAATGAAGGATATCGATATGAGGGGAGTATGCTTATGACATGATGTTGAGTACTATACTATTTTTTCCTCCGTCTAGGTTTTGTTCTATCGGGTTTTATTGGAAAGATTTTTAATGAGGTCATCCTAATAAACTAAGAGAAATTTGAAAAATTATAAGAATATTGTACACTTTTCCCTTTACTAGGTTTTCCGATAGGGTTTTTACTAGCAGAGTTTTAATGATGCATATTCTGTATGATGGTCATTCAAGGGACAGTGTTGTAAGTGGTGAATGACCACATTGAAACTCATTCAATTAACATACATGAACCCTCATTACTCACATTTAAAAGATGAGTAAATGGGGGTCAATTGGAAGCCTATAAAAGGGCTCTCCCCTATTTGTATAATTGTATCTCAATGAGAAAGAAGTTTTCTCTCTCTCTCTCCCTTTCTCCTTCTCAATCCTCTCTCTCATCACTTCTTTTTTGATATGTGAACAAAGAGGATAACATATTTCTCTTTAAAGTTTGCCTTTTTGTATAATAACTTCACAATATTTATAATAATAATAATAATAATAATAGTTTTAGGACCTCTAGTACACTCATCTCCTTTACCACTTGAGCGAAACCTCCCCTTTACCACTTGAGTCACTTCTTATGGTCAATTCGTTGCAAGATTGTTTCAATAAGTTTGAAAGTAAATGTTTTACTAAAGAAAAAAAAACAATGTTTATGGAAAAAAAAAACCTATTCATAGTAAAAAAAAAAAGTATTAATTTAAGGAAATTTTTATGATAAAAAGTTAATCTTAGTGATGAAATTTTTTATGAATTTTGTATTTGTATAAAAATGTGATCATAATATATATATATATATATATATATATATATATATATATATATATATATATATATATATATATATATTGTGAGTTAATTTTTGATCGAGATTTCTTACTTATAGTAACCCTAACGTAACACTAGACACACTTTCAAAAAAAAATAAAATATTAACACTAGACGCCCCTACATTAATCTTATGCCTAATAATTAGTAGATTAAATTATAATCTTTATAAATCAAAACTCTTAATGAGGAATGAATATTACAATGCAATTAAAAATTTGAAAAATAAAGTTTATGAAGTTATGGATTCCTATTTGTATAACTATACTTGAATAAAATTTTTAAGATAAAAATAAAAATTTCAGATTATAATAGAAACCCGAAATTAAAAATTTTCAAAATGGTAAAATGATAATAATAATAAATTACTTAATGGTTTAGGGAAGCCTAGAAAATTCTCTTGATCTCGATGATGAAACTGGATCGCACCTAAATTGCCTTGCGAAATCTAGGTGACCCAAAAAAAAATTTAACAATTATGAGAGATAATCGAATTTACGAGTTTCGAGTGAGCTGCCAATGACTCAAGGGATGAGATTTGCTGAATCTCGGAGTCAAGAAACACTGGTTAAGTTCATTTAAAAAATGAATTGAATTAAAAGAAATGAAACTATTTCTTGCATAAAAACGAACCCAGACCGGAGGGACACGGAAAAGGATGCAATACTTAACAAACTTAAGTTAATTGAATAATTGAGGCAAATGGAAAACATTTTTTCTTTCAGCACAAAGGGAGGAGAAGAGAGGGTGCAGAGAGAGAAGTCTAACTTCTTTAAGATCTACTTTATTCGGTGGTTGTCTCATGTCGGGACAAGACTTAAAATCAGAGTACTCATCGAGGGCAACTTGTGGACACCAAAACTAGGAGTTTTCGTCGGAGATTTGAGCGGAAAGTTCGGGAGGCCGTGGGTTTCGAGCTTTTGAGTCTTTGAGAAGCTTCGTCTTCGCTCCAAGAGGTACAGAACCTTCCTACTTGGGTTTATTTTCCATCTAGGAGTCGTTTTGGTCTGCTAGAGCTTTAGGGTCAAAGCTGATGGCGTTTTAGAGAAACTTAAAAATGCATTTTCCGGGTTATCACTCATACGGAGCCTCCAACTTTGATGACTATAACTTTCTGCCCGAATCTTAGACTTAGTCATTGACTCTATGGAAAGCCCTTTCAGTCTAGAACGTGACATAACTTCAAATGCAATTTTGAACTCATATTATGTCCGAAATGATAAAAATAGTGGTAGATCCCTACTCGTTCGGTATGAGGTTATTCATATGAGGGCTTCCAACTCGACGACCATAACTTTCTCAAACCAACTCCGACCATATGTATTATTAGACTATACGTAGCCTCTGAGTCTAGAATTTCAATATATCCAGAATGCATTTGATAATCAAGATATTTTCTTAAAATGAATTTGTAGCACCAAGTGTAAATTGCTTGGCTAGATAGATTTGTGTGTATTCAATACATGAAATGGGTATGTTATTAGTATTATATGGCTAATGATATAATTATCCATGAGGCTTGGGAAATGCAGAGTTTGTATGATCGAAATGCCATTGCATGCTTTTTAGGCTACTTGTGACTGATATGTCAGAATTAGCCTTAGAGGTTAAAGTATGTCATATCATAATAACTATATGTCACTGTGGCTGTAATTATAAGAAGAATTGTGAATTAATTGGAATTTATGTGTTCATTGATATAACTTTCCAATGATACGGTTGAAATATGAGTAAATAATGTGTTATAACACTCATATGTATGGAAGATATGATAGGCAATGGCATATTGCATTGCACGACGCGCAAGTACATTGCATGAAATGGTGGAGTGCATGGGAAAAATCAGCACTGTGGTTTGTGTCAGATGTTGGTTTCACTTGTGGACAAAGTCCTAAAAGGTTGCATGAATAACCTGGAGGTCGCTTTCACATGACTTTCTTGGAATAAAGCGGTTTTATCGGAGTATGTCCAATAAATTATATCTTGAGGTTGATCAAATTTTTACTGGGAGTATATCCAATAAAATGGGGACGAGGGCTGCCCAATAAATTTTGATATCGGAGATTGTTCACGAGCTTTCATAAAACAAAATATTTTTGTTTTGAAAACAGCTTCATACATGGTATATTGCATGTGGCAGAAGTCGGTGAGGACTTGGTACAGGGATCATGAGGAGTAGCATCTCATTCATGTCATGTAGATTCCATTCTAGATCGCATAATCGTGATTGGAATGTTCTTGGCATGACCATTGTGATGTCACTAGGGAGTAAACGAGGATTTCACTTAACGGGCATTGCCCACTGTCATGGTCCTCCCTTTTAGGTACAGGATGTGCAGGAGACGGTTTCACTAGAGGCCAATAATGAGAAGAAAGCTAGATTGTGGCTTTGATTTATATTTTGTAAAACCTATATTAGAATTCTTAATTTTGATATATGTTTTGGGAGTAAGAGCAGGAATTTGTCCTTATGACGAGGTCCTATAGTCATGTGCTTATATGTTTGAGTATGGATAAATGGGCCATGTGGCCATTTTACTTGTATGTGGACCCAAAGGTGGTCGTTGTATAATATCGGGACAGTCACGCGTAATCGCACATATTATACTGGGCGTTTCCCGTACAAAGGAGACTCGCCCGATTTTCGTTAAATTTAGGCCCTGGTGGGTGGATTCCAATGGGTGTGGTGTCGGGTTACTTGACAACATCCACGAATCTTCAGTTAGACGTGTTGTTACTGCACTGGATTGGGGTGTCGCACACACACACACACACACACACACACATACATATATATATATATATATATATATATATATATATGTATATATATAATTTTAAAATATATATATAGCTATTTAAACTAAAATATAAGCAAGTAAGCTTCCAAGATCTGAAGTATCCTCCAATAACTATCCGCAAATACCCGAATGCCATTTATGGCAAATGAGGGCATTCCGGATTTTACCTGTCCGTTCAAGTGCCTCACTCTAAACTAGGGTGCTAACAGAGGCCCCTGTCTCTTCCCCTAGCAAAGATATATATGACCGATTCAGCTTGGGACTCTCTAATCTTTTACTGGAGGAAGAGACCCTCAAACTTTCTTCCGATTTTCCCGACACTACTTCGCACTTTTCCACCTCCATATCGCGCACCAATCGATAGAAATTCACATGTCAGAGAGAAGTAATAGGTGCTGGGATAGTTCTTTCTATGGATCTCATTTAAGCCACTCAACCATTATCTACACCTCCTGAATGCGTCAGAAGGACTACTCGACGTATATTTACTCGAGGTGGCTAAACTCTCATTTAGCTACCGAATTCGTCTAAATTCAAAAATCAAGCTCACTAATTCCTCTTTATACATATCAATAACATACTTCGCCCCAAATTCTGGTCAAAGAACCGCGCATCGGGTCCGAAGTCGGGACGCCTAGGACAAGCTTCCACCAATCATAGCACATTAATATGCATATACACATAGATCGCTCTGATACCAAATCTAGGTTTTTAAAGTTCAAAACAAAGCTCATGGGCGGAAGATTTTGGGTCCAATAAATTTCCAAAAAATACTAAAACTCTTACGATCCTATAGGTACATGCATACTAACTAACAAACAATAAAGAATAATTACCCCAATCAAATTATGATTTTTCTAGCAAGTAGGTTGACAACTCAAGATCCCTTTTTTTTTTTTTCCATGTTCTTCCACGATCTTCCAAGCCGCCTCTATTACTGTGGTACGTGTAGGCGCATGTGATAATAAATGTTTTGTTTTAACTTGATATTCTTAACACATGAGATCAAGAGGCAGATGGAGGCAAAAAAGTGAAATCCTCTCTGGCTTTTTTCTCTAATTTTTTATCAAATTTCAAGTTTAAGGTTTTGCCTCTCTATTTATAATATGCCTTGAATTGATTCAACCATCGATCAAGTGATTATTTAAATATTGAATTAAATTAATTCAAATTAAGTGACCAAAAATAAAGAGACATTTCTGTAAAATTAACTGCTTTCATCCATATAGTAATACTATTAATTACCAATTAATGTTATTAATTTATCAATGAACTGTTTCATCCATATAGTAATTATTATACTTAATTAATTCAATAATGAATTTTATTAACATTTAATTATCCACACCACACATAGTTATGAAATAATTTTTACAAACTATGCCCTCCAAGGGATTTCTTTGTTAATTTAATCTTGATGTTGTTTTGATGTAGGCGTCTTGGGACTTATGGAGCAAAGGGATTTCAAGTTCCACAATTTGATAATTAATTAAACTTTAACTAATTAATCTAATTTATTAGTTTCAGATATTCCACTAAAAATCAAACTTTAACTCTTGTAATTAAGGCACAATTTACGAGTGATACTCAAGCAAAGCCCATTGACATGATCATTACATGCAATCTTAATCCTCCAAAATTAGTCCATCATTAGAGCTAGTGAATTACCGCTTTACCCCTCTAGTGATACCTTTATTTTATGTTCCATTAATTACTAGTTAATAGTTAATTTATAAACTGCTTATAAATTAGGAGCTTTAAACTATTCAGCTCCAGTAATTAACACTTAAGGTAACCAATTATCCTGGCTCCTCAAGAAGGCTGGCCTGGATTCCATATCTATAGGACATGTTCCCAAAGCCCACCCATCTCAATGGCCTCTAAGACATATATTTGGGCCCGTCTTAGGACATCAAACCTATGAATCAAAAAGCGCCCTATTAAAATAGACAGAGTCCTACGGCTACTCGTGATTAAGATCAACTGCATATGATTATCTAGTGACATGGTTTAAACTCTTAATTGTAAATCTATAGTTGCTTTAAGAGTTTAATCCATGTCTGGTCCCGTCCTATGTAATCAGACATTACATAAAGCACTCCTATTTTAATGTCACTACACAAAGAATCCGCATCAAGATTAATGCATTGTTAATGTTCAAGGACTGTGTATAGTAGTATTATAGATCAAAGATCCCTACTTTGATTTACTATGGACAAGCTTAGTTTATTATCTATAATCTTTGATCATCTCATATATAATCATGAGATAATTAAGATTATAGTTACATTAATAAACTTGGGATTTTATGATATTTACTAAATTATACAACACATGTATAAAGAATCAAATATAGAAAATTGTTTTCATGAAGCAGTACACATAACATGCTTTTTGAGCACCATGCCTAACATGCCCACCCTCTCGAGTATCTCGAAGGGCCCGATATACCTCGGCAACAACTTCTCCCGCTTGCCGAACCTGACCACTCATCTCTTAGGCATCACCTTCAAGAAGACGTGATCACCCACCCCAACTTCAGAGGTCGCCGACTGCCCGAGTAACCTTCACTACCGAGCCATGAGAAGATGTCGTCAATCATACCCACCTTCCAAGGTGTCTTTAACTTATCCGACCGTTGATGAGCCTCCACCTCCCGTCCAACATATCGATGATCGACATGGCCTCCCATAGAGAGCCTTATAGGGTGCCATCTGTATACTCACCTAATGACTATTGTTGTAGGTGAATTCCACTAAGGGCAAGTACTCCTCCTAGCTACCCCTATGATCTAGGACACATGCTCACAACATGTCCTCTAAAACCTGTATGATCCTCTCCGACTGACCATATGTCTGTGGATGAAAAGCAATGTACATCATTAACTACGTCCCCATCGCCTTCTGAAAGCTCTTCCAAAAGCGCATTGTAAACCTGGGATCCTGGTCCGATACTATGGACACGACACCCATGTAAACCCAGACAATCTCGCATCGTATAGTCTGGCGACCCTCCAGAGTGAAGGCCGCCCGCAAGGCTAGAAAATGTGTTGACTTCAAGGAGCCACCATCATCACCTACATAAAGATTGATGTCTCCATGGTGTCCGTGGCAAGTAGGTCACAAAGTCCATCGTGACGTGCTCCCACTTCCACTTAGCCACCTCTAATGGCTAGAGTAGCCCTGCTGGCTTCTAATGCTCAGCCTTTACCTGCTGACGCGTGAGACACTGTCGAACAAAGTCTTCAACGTGTCACTTCATTCCGCTCCAGTAATACTGGCGACAAAGATCACGGTACATCTTCTTACCACTTGGATGCACAGTTGAATCTGAGCAAATTTAACCTCGAGGATCTCTTCCTCAACATACAACCTGGGAACCACAACCCGGGTCCCTATAATCGAAGACTACTACCAGGTGGATGGCCTAACCTAGTCAACTGGACTCGATCGTCTCCCCGGTCCCAATGGACACTATCCTACGCCCCGCCTCGGGACTCAATCACTTTGCTCAATAGGGATCTGCAGCTACCGACCCCCAAAGTACCTCGAGCTCCGCTTCACAGACTATGGCCTGAACTGTCATTCGAGCATCTACCACCTCTGAAGCTACGCGAAGCCAATACTGCGATCCGAACACAGATCACAGCCATCATTTTCCTCTTACCGGATGGTAACGCAAAAGTGAAGTCATAGTCCTCCAAAACTCCATCCATATGCGCCACTCGCTGCCAGGTCCCGTCATGAAGATATACTTTAGACTTTTGGCAGGTCTTAAAACACCTTAAACTGCTTCACTGGGGATAGGTAAAGTGGCGCCCAAATCTTCAAGGCAAAGACTACTTCGCCGCTAACTCAGGTCATGCGTGTAATTCGTCACGGCCTCCTTCAAGGACTCCGCATCAAGACGCATCCTGATCCGGGTCCTTCGAGGCATCATGTGCACGGTAAAAATTCTTGTCCCCTTTCTAAGATTATTAGAATAGGAGTCATAAGCCCCTTCGTTGTCCTGGAATGCCTCTCACACAGGCCCCACTCGAACTCGACCTCCAACTGGCCATCGCGCTACTGAATGAGAGAAATCCTCATAAACCTCCCGCAGTACCCCGCCAATCCCAAGAAATCAAGCGTATCTCGAGACTCGACTTCATTCCTAACCTATAATGTACCTCAACCTTCCTCAAACCACTGACATTGACTAAGCTTGACACTACGTGCCCCAAGAAACCTACCTCAATAAGCCAAAACTCGCACTTATTGAACTTGGCATACAACTGATGATCCCTTAAAAGCTATAGAACCACCCTCAAATGACCCTCATGCTCCTCCTCCGACTGGGAGTAGATTAGAATGTCATCAACGAAGACCACCACAAACTGATCTAAATAGGGCTGGAACACCCTATTCATGAGATCCATGAATGCTGCCGGTGCATTTGTCAACCCGAAGGGCATCACCGTAAACTCAAAGTGCCCAAATCTCGTCTTAAACGCTGTCTTAGGGATGTCTGCCTCCCTAACTCTCATACAATTATGAACTGAAGGTATGTCTATCTTGGGGTATCTATGCCCCTCCTAACCGATCAAACAAGTCATCAATCCCGCACGGACACTCGATTCTTGATTGTAACCCTGCTTCAACTTCCAGACCTGCAAGTAATCGAAGGGTCTTATCCTTCTTCAAAATAACTGAGCACACTCCCATTGTGAAGTGCTCACGAAGAAAACTCCTTGCCAAGAACTCCCAGATCTGGACCTTGAGCCTCGTAACTCAATCGGCGCCATCTTATGTGGAGCCATAGAAATGGGTGATGTACCAGGATGTAACTCAATGCGGAAGTCTACATCCCTCGGTGAAGTAATCTCTGTAGCTCGTCCGGAAAAACATAATCCTACTCGCATACTATCCGAGGCAGATCCAAGTCCTGTCTCACCTTGTCCTCTAAGGTAAGGCTGGCTAGCCAACCCATCAACTGCCCGTTCCATCTAAAGTCATACACTGGGCCCGGGGCAAAGCATCAGTTATCCTCTAAAACGTGACGCGAGTACTCCATCCCCGTGTAAAGTGAAACTCTCCACGCTCACAATCAGATAGAATCACTTGGTGCATCATCACTAATCCATTCTAGTAGATGACATCAAACTCCATCATGCTACGAATCTCGTCCATTGTGAGAATCCTCGTGCAAGATCTCTAACTCATAACCTTACAAATCGATTCACACTCATCCTAGTCCTGGGGAGAACTCACATGCATCGGCTCTTCTAAGGTCTCAACCTCTAAGCCCACCTTCACATATGATGCAAAAGAATGAATGAATGCGATGAACCAAACAAGATAATATCCACTGAGGGCTAGGATAGTAGAAACATACCCCCGTAAGACCTGGAGGATTCGCCAAGGTCGTGGTGGGCACGATGGCGTAGACACGCCCATGGGTCCCTGAAGTCCTAGCCTGTGAGCCCTTCCCTCGACCTCGACCCGCACTTTGGCCTCTCTGGCCCGTTTGCATAGTAGAAGGTGCAGACAGTTCGCGAGATCGACATCGTTCCTCCTCGCCTGCACTCTGGGTGGTGGAGGAACATATCAGACCGTGCACGTCCCACTCCGAAGGATCGGGACTAAGGTGTCCCATAGTCCTAGGATCCCTACCTCTGCAGGCAATCTCGTCTCATATGTCTAGGCTGATGGTAATGAAAACATGTCATTGGCCCTAATTCGCTAGGAGCCCTAATTACCCCCATCTCTTTAATGCAGGTACGACTGTTTTAATTTCGAGGACGAAATTTTTATAAGGAGGGGTGAATGTAAAACCCCAACCTTATTGAATGTTATAATGGTAGTTGTGGAACTGATTAGAGGTCCAATGATAGAAGCGAGGGTAGATTATAATTTAGACGCTCGGCGTCATTTGGGCATAAAGTGGGGAATTTTCGAAAATTTACTCATAGGATACACAATGAATAGTAATTCTTCTTATTATACCGGATGGAGGGGTTGCGGAGGAATTTTAAGAAATTTCAGTTCCTATGACTTTGGCGATATTTAAAAGAGAATTGGAGATTTAAGTGAATAGTGATTTCGGTGAAGAGTCGAGCTGGTGAAATTTTTCGGAAGTGGGTACAATATGAAAATGTCGAGATTAATCATGGGAGTCTAGCAGAAGAGCTTAAACGGTGAAGCGGTCGGATTTGGATAGTTTCCGAGGCGTCCGACCTCAATTCGGATGTCACGCTATTATCGGATTTCCGATTTGCCCGATTTTTAAATCCGATTTCGGTAATTTTCAGAGCTTGGAATCAATGTGAAGGATTTAATTAGAATATTTCATGTTGATTTAAGTTTGAAGCGTCCATAGAATATTTTTGGCGTTTAATCGGTATAAAAAGCGTTATAATGCGAAAATGAATAAATATGATATAAAGGGAAATATTTTCTTGTGAGAGTCCAATCAAAACCTTTCTTAATAAGGCTAAAGTTATGATTAAAATAATGGAGTTAATGCTCACGATGAATAACAATTCTTGACAAATAATTTTGAAGTGTGGTTAATCTAAATTCAGGTAATTCTGTTTAGACTTACAGATCATGAGATGAAAGATGAGGTGGGTGGGTGGATCAGTTTCTTCTCTTGAGGCACTCTCAAGCCTCAGTAGTCTCCAGAGTGGTATCAGGGATAAAACCAGACAATCAAGTTTCAATAGTGAAAGTTAGTTTAATGTTTTTTATGCCTAATGCTTTGATTTTCTTATATGGTGTTTTAAAATTGTGGTATTTAGGTTGAATCATGATGATTTGGATTCAATGGAGAAAGAAATGGATTAGGTTAGGGTTTGAAAAATAGTGATGATTGGTTAGGGTTTGATAGTGCGACTTTGTGGTATGTTGAAATTGGTTAGTGATGAGTGAAATAGAGGTATAAGGCATTAGATTAGAGTGGTTAGAGTGAAGAAAATGGAAGAAAAAAAATTGAATATGGCTTGTGCATATTTCGGCCAAAATGAAAATTTGAGGGGTCAAGTGTAGTTGGAAATTTCCATGTGTTTTAGGGTGAATATTAACCCTAGAAATGCATTGGAAGTGGTTAGAAAGAAAAGGATTTGAATTGAGGGCATTAAGGTCATTTTGTAAAGAAAAGGGTAATTTGGTCATTTCCTAGGTTATGTATTTTTTTTAAGTGTGGTTTAATGGTCTGAAAGTGAATGTGATGTTTGGTTGGTGAAAATGAATGTATTATGGTGGATTAAAATGGAAGTATAGTTAATGTTTGAAATCGTGGTTTTTTCTTGAAAAAGGTGAAAAATTTCTCCCGGACCCCGGAAAGCGGGGTGGTGAGAGCAAAGCGGGATTGAGGCGGTGGCAGTGTTGCAGTGTAAAAGCTGATTTTTGAAAATTAGGTTTAAAAGTGAAAGATTTTTATGTTAAAATGAAAAGTTTAATGTAAATGTTTATATATGTATCTTAATATGTATGCATATGTTAAGGCATTATGAAAGTTTAAAATGTGTAAAGAATGCATATGTGTTTTAATGATACGTAAGGAATTTAAATGGATTTATAAATGCATTTGAAGAAATATTTCTTGATGGTTACCTAACCCTATAATTTGTTATAAGCGATATCATTGCCCGTTGCCTTAAACGTGTAGGATTTAGAGGGAATAGTTATAAGGTTGCTAACGAGGAGGAAATAGATTTTAAGCGTAATATCCTTACCGTGATAAAGTGTATGGCTGGAACCCTATGCAAGGCGTAGGTTTCTCACGACGTAGTGGTTATATATTTGGATTGAGATTTGTCCCTCACCATCGTGCAGAAAATTGGTCGATTGTGTTTACTCCCTGGGTTCCATCAGAGAGAAAAAAAAAAGAAAGAAAGAAAGAAAGTTTAAGGCATAAATTGATTTTTAATTGTATAAGTATTTATTACTTTGCTATATACTGAAAATGTTATCTAAATGAAAAAGTACACTCACTGAGCTCCTTTAGCTCACTCTTTTCCGTATGTTTTAAGAACATTTTTCGAGGCAGGGGCACAGTCTTGCCGGTAAAGGCATCCCCACGAGTGGTCAGTCATCGAGGAACGGCGCTGTGGCTTGCATTGTATATATATTTTGCATATTGTAGCCATGTTGAATATTTGGTCATGTATATATGTATATATGTATATATTTTGAAAGAACTCGTGGGCTTTGATCCTCTGGTGGGCGAGTGCGTAGGCGGTCGGCAAGTCTGCCAGGCTGATCTTTTATAAAGCGTAACGTAGATTGAAGAAGTTTTGAATGTTTTGACTAATGAAGTGAATAAATGTATATGTGTATATATTGTGCTTGATTGAGTTGTGGACGAGGAGTCCGAAAACGGAAGTTGAGAATATGTTTTTAAATGTTTCCGCAAGTTTTTGTAAATTTGGGAAAGTCAACGAGAGGAAACTACGGCGATTTTTCAGAAAAATCTAAGTGTTTGAAAAAAAAAAATTTACCACTTAAACTCGCATTATTTTCTAAAGATATGTTAAGGGTTTTAAAGGGGGTTCGCTCCATGGGCTGTTGATTGTTTGAGAGAAAGGGTTCTATATCCATTGAGTCTTGAGAGGTCCCTCGGGTTCATGAGGTTAATCCGGGTCGGGATATTTCAGAACTCTCCCCCAAGTCATCGTCTCTAGGTCCCTTAAGACCTTAGCCCGATCCGCCATATTTGATTCACCTGCAACAAGCTTTAGCTAATTACGATCCTGCATGGCATCGGAGGTGATCCCCGTAGCATCCAAAACCCTCTCGACCTGCCGGAACCAATGGTCGGCTACCATCGGATCCCCTCCTCCCCTGAATGATGGAGGATGATGTGCCATAAACCTCTAGAGGTCACTCGGTCCTCCACGACCCCAATTTACTAGCTGTGCAATGGCCGGCCCGGCTCTTTGCACCCACGGCTTAAACTGTTGATCAAAGCCGGCGATTGAAATTAGGCTGCACTACCCATGGGCGACCTCTGGTACATTGCCATAACTTGCCATCTACATAAGTTAAGCTAGCAATTTGAGATTCTATCTTTTCACTTATCACATTAGTGGTGCATACCGCCAAACACTAATAAATAACCATTCCTACGTTATCATGCTCATTTGTTATCCAAACCCCTAAGGTTATGCTCTCTAACCCTAGTGTCCATCATACAAAAAGCTCACACAATTCAAGCACAGACCACACACGTCAATTCACTCAAATGCACAATGGATGCATGATCTAAACCCATGCCCCAACGAGTCCTAGGCATTCGTATACCTAAACTCTAGTACCTAGTTGTGAAGCTGGTACTAGGACCATGCATATAGACCCCACACCCGAGCTCCCTAGGTATTTATATACTTAAGCTCTAATACCAAGCTGTGACGCCCCGAACCCTAGGGGTAACTTTTACACACCATTTTTTTTTTCTCACACAATAAATTCAATCATAAATTAGCCTCATTACTACAAAGGCTACAGGAACCTGGAAAACTTGTCAAAATGTTTTTTATTATACAAAATATGTTAATTACAACTTTTTGCTCCTTATATTTACAAAAAAAAAATAAAATTGGGTTTGCTACATAAAATTCACAAAAATACACAACAAGGCATTTCTAGTTCTTCTAAGCGGAGTCATTGGTGAGCCTACGTAGCGGGAGCCTCTCTAGTACTGAAAATGGTTTCCCCTGACAGGGTGAGCAATGCCTAGTAAGAGAAAATCTCCTCCCGAGAGCTACTCCCCACCTAAATTGACATGCAATGCCATGTTGAAATTTGCATCATTCAAGAGTAAAAATGTCACGATTTCTACATGGATGTCTTTGCCACATGCCACATGCCTTGAATCCTCTCCGACTCACTCACACTTGCAATTTTCCATGTATGAAAACTATTTCAAAAGCAAAAGATTTTTTGTTTTAGTTCTCATGGAAGTTTCATTAGACATACTCCGATAATAATGTTGGACCACCCTCTGATATTTTTCATTGGACACACTCGAAGGCTCTTTGTGGAATGACCCTCAGATGTTCAAATATAATGGACAATCCTCCAAAATTTAAATATAATGGAAAATCCTCCAAAATTTAAATATAATGGAAAATCCTCCAAAATTAATCCAAAATCCATGTCATGCACTCACACCCGATTTACACGATGTCCCCATGCACATACAGTATGTAAACTTGCATAAATCATGTTACATGCCACCAAGTAAAGCTACATGCAATATATATATAGTTCATGCTTTATCCAAGCATCATGTTGATCGTAAACATATATCAACATGTATATTCACAAATTCATATTTGTTCAATTTCAAGCAATAACACACCAATTTGGATTTTTATTTTTATTTTTTTTTTTAGTCTTGCAGCACAGAATTCTCCATGTAGCGATAACACACAATTGGATTTTTCGAGTCTTAAAACCCATAAAATTACGCATGTTTTCGTTCAAGCGATAACACACCAAGCTGGATTTTTTCTTTCAATCTTACAACCGGAAAATTGTGTAGCAATAACACACTAATTGGATTTTTGGTCTTAAAACCCAGAAAAGTGCATGTTTTCATTCAAGCAATACAAAATGGATTTTTTTTTTTCGGTCTTACAACCCTTAAAATTTTCTAGAACTTACAAGGACTCAAAAGCGGAGTCCTCACATCAACAAAATTCTGCCAAGCTGTTCTTGTATCAACATATATATGAATTCTGTACCAACTCAAGCAGCGATAAAAATCGGTTCAGTTATCTTTATTAAAAAGCTACAAGGACAATCGGTCCTACCATTGCGGGTTTTGTAGAAAGCGGTTTTTGGAATCGACCTACTACTAGGGCTACTTTTCATTTGCCCATTACATGGCTCTTAAACAAAAGTAATCAAGGTAGAGAAGACCTCTGTTGAAGCCTGAAACTAAGCGAGCTCCCTGCTGTACGAACCAGAATTTTTACGCCTTGGTTCTTTTTCTTCATTTTCCCTCTTTTCTTGTTTTCCTCTCTTCCTCTCTAGAACTGATCTCACCAGGGGAAGAACTCCCTCCGGTTTTGATTTCTCCACTACACTAGACCAATTCTTATGGTACTTAACACATGGTACAAGCCATGGCAAGTGTCACCCATGCCAAGCCATGCACCAACCACTTCCCACTAATTTGCATGCATTCTAGGAGTATGACACTTAGCCGCCGGGTGCGATGTTCCCCAAACTGTTGCCACATGGCATGCACTCTCATTGCGTGTTGCTGCAAGTGATTAGCCTGTGTTTCACATGGCTCAGTTAAATTCACGACATCTAAAAATTTGATGAAATTCGAATGTGTATCTAGATTTCGTGAGACAAACTCAATGGTGTGATTTGCGTTGTCATCCGAGATCTAGAGAATTTCCAGGTTTGCAACCTTTGTCTATCGGTTTAATTTATCTGGGGTCTCACATGATTACTTTATTACACAACAATAAACTATGACAAATTTTCAATGGAATCAATATATTACACTTACACAGTATGTCATTGAACCTTCCTTCTCATTGAACATAATTCCAACACCTGCAGCACCACTTGAAGCATGTTTTATTGTTGATTGAAGTTGTAACTTTTTCAGTCTTAGCCTAGTACTTGCAATTGGAAAGTTAATGGTTGGTTGCATTGGAGTTGTGCTAGCGGTAGATGGCATTGGAGCTATGGTGCCAGGTGGAGATGGCATTATAGGTTTCATTGGAGCTATGTGCTGGTCAGTTTCAGACTGAGTACTTTCATCCTGTCTACACAATTGGAATCAGTTAAGGGTTAATCATTTATCAAAGCATGTAAAAAGCATAATACTATAAAGTTCCAAAAAAAAATTGGGCTTCAATTACCATTTTGCAGCTTGCTTTGTTGTGGCCCATTTGATTACAGATACTGCATGCCTGTTGTTTCCCTTTTATTATCAACTTGGTTCTTGAAATGCTTGGTCTTGGTTCATTTGCTCCCCTATTTTTGGTTTGTGGTTTTCCTTTCTTCTTTTCTACCTTAGGTGGAGCTACTGGGAGATAATTATTATGGAGTTTATAAAATATTTTCCCCCTAACAGGCATAATCTTATACCTATAACTAGCTTGCTATGATTCCTTGTGACATCATATGGAAATGTGATCCATTGGTTCTTCTTTCTTATGGAGCAATGCACATATTGCATGTTGATAAAGGATTCCACTAAGATCCCATCCCCTACATTTGAAACTATTTGCATTCAAGCAAAAAGTATGAATGTCCTCCCCTTCACATATCTCATACTCTATGTCCCCATTAAATAAGTCAGAACAACCAACTGCTAGGCCTTATAATGCTAAACATCTCATTACATGAAGGGCTATAATCATTTTTCCACTTCTTACATGTTGGTGTCATAACTCCTAACCTATTCATGGTTTTTGTCCTTATAATCTCCATCAGGGACCTAATGGACCTATATCCAACATCATTAACCCATGCATTAAAACTCTCTGAAAAATTGTTATCAACAGCCCATGACTTACTTCTACTGTTGAAATATGCATGACATCATCTGTTGGGTGGATATGTCATGAGATCACTTGCAACATCTAGATTGATCTCCCCTGTCTTCTTTATATTGTTAGTGAATTCCCCTTCAAATGTTCACCATATAGCTTTCCAAAATTGCAATCGTAATTGTTGACCAATTTTCAGACACGGTTACCAAGGACTAAACTAAAGTCCCTAGCAACAACTCCAAAAACTTATTGAGACCAAATGATGTATATATGAAAATATGGCCAAGGAAGTGAATGTGGTAAATACTTAAAAACAGATTAGAAACAAGTAAGTGTGCTTAAAAAGCTGAAATGAAAAGCATACCAACACTCTGACCCCTTCCCATGAGTGCACGGGTCATACAAATAATAAAGTGGACTCTAAAAGTCCGGATATCATACCCACGAGGATTGGAGGTTCTCTCTAATTGGAATTTGATCTCCCCGATTACAAGGGCTCTTCACTATTTAAGCAACCAAATAGGATGTGGAATAAAATAAATTTAATTGAAATGAAAACTGATTTAAAACTAATCCTAAAATCTACCAAATAAAAACCTACTTAATTCTAAAAGGTATGAAGAGAGGCACTATGGATGGGGATAATTATTTACAAAACAATTTGCATTTCCTTAAAAGCACAACATTTGTGAGTTGAATGCTGGATTTGTCCAAGAGCAATGTAGTATAACTTAGATTTCTCCATACACCATACATTTCACTAATTAGAGAACCATGTTCCTTTCAGAGACATGACTCCAAATAGTTACTTGTAAAATCTAACCCTCTTTAAGATTTGATTGTTTTTCTTTTCCAATACTTTACAACCATTTCTTAGGACTGAAGAATTCTTGCCCCCATAGACAGGATTATGCAAGCCTTCTCCAATCTAATTGGTATCTCGTCCTTTAAATCTAATAAAATTTTCTATCTCCTTGATTAAATCATTGCTAACACGGGATCAAGATCATTCTATCAATTTGAGGTGAGACCTCTAAACATTAAACTAATACATCATCTAATTAATCCTCACACTATGAGTAAATTAGTGATCTATCAAAGTAATCTTTTAGAGTTCATTAGTTTCCATAATATTAGTCTAACATACCTGCAAGTTACTCTTTGCTCTCGAGAATCCCGTCTCAGGTAATAACGGAGGGCTCTAGAAATCAGGCAAAGATCTGACTCATTTCTGGGTATAAGCTACTAATATTCCAAACAGTTAATTGTATGAATAGTACCAATTATATAAATTCAATTTTCAAACCCACAAAATAAGCCGAGCTGCCATCTGAATGATTCGACAATTAATCCCACTACTAGAGGGTGTTTAATGTTCCATTACTAGATTCCAATCATCACCAATCAAACAAAAAGTAAGAAAAATGAAAAAAAAATCGAGAACAAGGAGTGAGAGAAAAAGAATTCATATTTAGCTTCAATCTTTGTTTGAAACGATGTGAAATCTGAATCTCTATTATATAGTCTCTTGATGAAATAAAAATGCCTTTAAAACTACTCCTAAGATCTATTAAAATCAAATCGCGGCAAAACTAAGAAAAATGGGCGGAGTTTAGGGTAAACCCCATGAGGTGTTCTCCCACCTTCCCGTTGCCCTAAAACCTAAAAAAATGAGTATTTGTAGTCTTAGGGTGAAATGGGCTTGAAAACATGCCAAAATTTCCATTTTCGGCCTTTTTTGGTTTTTTCCAGCGTTTTTGTTGCAACACAATTTTTATGTCGCGACATAGTTTTCTCTGTTGCTACAGAAAACTATGTCGCGACATAGTTTCTCTATTGCAGTAGAAAACTTTGTCGCAACATAGTTTTCTATGTCGCAACATAGTTTGTAATGTGAGACAAAAAAATTTGTCCAACTTGTCAGGGCCATAACTTCTTCGTTTTAGCTCGGATTTGGACATGTGAGGTGCCGTTGGAAATCTCTTTGAATGTATAATTTAACCATGAGTATATTTGAGCCATTTGATGCTCCATATGATACATAAAAATTTATCTTCTCAATGATGCACTGTGAGACATCCAATTAACTCTCTTTTTGGAAACGTTTTACATATTTTCTTACTAAATCACTTGTTTTCCATCAAAAATCCTGTAAAACATAGTTTAGAGGAAATGTTATGAGTTTTAAATGAATATGGATATAAAATGCTCAAAATAACATGTGAAATGAACTCAAAACATAGATGAGTTTTACACTCATCAAACACCCCCAAACTTAAAGTATTGCTTGTCCTCAAGCAAAGAAAAGAAAGAAGTTGCTTGTCCTCAAGAAAATGAAGAGAAGAGTTTATTTCACCCTTTTTATTTAACCAAAAATGAGTAATCAAGTTGACAAGGGGTATGTGATATGTGTCTACAGAATTACCCTTACCAAGAACATGAAAAATATGATCAAGATAATTTATTAATTTTAATAGTGAAATAATCTCATAATAGGCAAATTTAGATCATGGTTCTTAATAGTGTGTGTGTGTGTGGTCTTCCCCTATCCAAACAATTGCAAGCTAGATGAGTTTATGAGAATTGAGATAAGTAAGCGGATCTCCTAAGATAATTTATTTAGGTTCCATAGGTTGTTGTTCTTATCACTCTCCTTAATGTAGGCACACACAACTCGAATCCAGTAGGTCTTTATAAACAGCAATGTAAGGCTTGGGTAAGGGTAGTTGAGTAGTCATTTAGGCCCTAAACACCCAGAGCATACATATTTTTTTTTTTCTGTGATGGCGGCTTACCTCCCATCCTGGTTCTTACCATCAACACAGTGACACTCTCAAGCACCCCAAAATCTGTTTAGGTGCATTCTTCCATACTCCTCATATAACCTTTCTGCACAAATTCTGCATTCTTTCAGCAAACACCAAAAAGCCTTTTTCTTCAAGACAAGGTTATTAGAGTGGTGCAATGTTAAAAGCCACTTAAGCTTACTACCAACCTTAGCGAGCTTTAAATCAGTAGCTCCCATACCAGTTGGCCTTAGGGTACCAGGTGTTGAGACACCCCTTAGGATTTTCTTACTCTAGGGAGGGAAGGCTACGAGGCTAGACTTACTCCTCCTTGACTTTTTATTCTATTTTTGCTTCTTTTACACTTGATTTTTTTTTCTCATTCATTTTTACCAACCTCTTTTGATTTTCAACTTAACTCATTTCAACTAATTTGGGGTTATTTTTCCTATGGAAAGATAACTCCCCCAAACTTGCTCCTCACCACATTTCTCAATTATGTTCGAATCCTCATGTTATGGGTGAGTTTGGTTCTTTACTGAGGGATAATGGTGTATAGGAAGGTTATTAGCTTCAAACTTGGTTCTTATAAACAGAATTCTGGCTCTTTAAGGCTCAACATTCTGGTACTAGAGGAATATAATAGGGTTAGCTTGAAAGGCACATTCTTTCCAAGAGCCAGAATTCAAGAATGGCCTATATCATTTCTCAATTGTTATGTTGCCTAGGATTTTGCTTCAAGCGATAATAGAACAAGTTCTAGAACCTATGGAGATCAAAATTAGATGGATTCTCATAAACCTTCTCTAACACAAGCTAAAACTACTTTTCAAGGGTACTTAGTGACCAAGTGCATGGATTTTGAGAAACCAATGACTAAATAGCCTATTAGAAAGATAACTCATTAAGCATTAAGTCCTATTATCTTGAATACTGTCCACATCTCAAGGGTTCAATTATGATCTTATTTGACATCCTGGCTACTCAGAGCAAAACTCAATTAACTAAAAAAAAAAAACTCTAACTAACAAAATAAACCAAAATTAAGATGTAAGTTAGAAAGTATCAAACAAAGTCATTATCCGTAAAAGCACCAGAAAATTTCATTCTCAAAGTTATCATGTGCAACATGTGGGGTGTGACATGATAAACTAACTAAAAATAAACACCCCAAACTTTGAGATGAACATTATCTAAATGTCTAGCAATGAGCAAAGGAAGCAATAAAGTAAAAGGGTAATAGAGAGAGTTGGGAAAATTGAACTCCCCTTTCTAGTCTCGGCCACTTGGAATAGAAACCTTGAAGATTTTTAGACCTTGACATTAGTATGCTGCCCCTTGATATAGTATTTTGCTCTTGCAAACTAGTCATGACAATATGTTGAGCTTCAAACTTACTTTATTTTAAAAACACTAACAAACAAATTTAAAACAATGCTGGAATTTTTATCCTAGCAGTAAAAAAAAAAAGCAACAAATAAAGTAATTAAAAATAGACAAAGGAAAAGAGAAAATAGTGGATAGAATCCTTATTACTTAGCTTGGGTTGCCTCCCAAGAAGCTGCTCCGTTTTTAGAGTCCAGCTAGACTCATTGGAAAAGTACTAGTGCTTCCATTTGACCAATCATCCATCTTTGACAACACTTTCTTTTCACAACCATTCAACTCAAGGATGATTTCTTCTAGACTTTGAAGAGGGGAAAGAGACTCAGAATCCCCTTTAATCGTGGCTAGTGGTTCAGCCACAATTTCTTCAAAACAGTCCCCTTTATGTGATGCAGATGCAAACACATTTATACTTAAGGGGGACTGTTCAAACATGTGCCCTTTTGATGGAAGCAAGTTGTAGAATTTTCTACACATTGTTCTTTATTGCTCCGTCAAAGGTAATGGTTAGTGAAGATTGAACTTTGCTTTCTCCTCACTCACAAGCAAGGTGAGTTCCCCTTTGTTGATGTCAATCCATGCTTGGCTTGAGGAACGAAGTGGTCTTCTTAATATCTTCGAATTTTTTAGATCCACTTTAATGCCCCAAGCCACAAAATCCATGGGGAAGGTAAATGTGTCAATCTTCACCAAGAGCGTTTTCAATAGCCACCATGACTTTCTTAATTTCAATTTATCCACTAATGAATTTTCATTCTCTAAGTTGTTTAAGAGTGCCTTTTTCTCAATTTCCAACTCATTTTCACCTTCTTCCACAAATTTCAGGATAGGAAATTTCTGCACATTGCTCAAAGGAGTATCAATAAATTAATTGGGATTTGGAAAAGTGTTACTAGGAAGGTCTGAGAATTTTCCTTGAATCATGGACCGAAGTGGCCCTCTTTGAACTCTATTTTTTCAATCTAGTACTAGTGTTGACTTGGAAGGCATCTAAATCTGGAAATTTTTGCTCATGAAGACTAATCATCTTCTTGTTCCCATCCATGTAGATAAAAATATGCTCCTTAACAGGAGACAGTTCTTCTTCCTTATGAAATGTGGGGTTTGAACTCTCTTGATAAGGCAATACCCCTTGTTCCATGAGTGAGTCATTGTGAATTCTTAGGTCCAAATGATGAATAAGAAGTCAAGCTTAGCTTCTATGGAGGCAAGTCTATCTTCCCTTGAATATTCCTCCATAAGTACCTACAAATAAGAAGAAAAGAAAGAAAATAAAGTACAAAAATACTAACAGTAAAAAAAAAAAAAAGGCTAAGAAACAAATCACAAACAAAAATAAAAATAAAAATTGCCTAAATGAGAAAATCTCTCGTTCTTCAAAATGTCAACTTCCAATGAGAGAAAGTGAACCATGCCAATCCTCGACAACAGCGCCAAAAACTTATTGACCAATTTTTAGACATGGTTATCAAGGACTAAACTAAAGTCCCTAGCAACAATGCCAAAAACTTGTTGAGACCAAATGATGTATATATGAAAATATGGCTAAGGGAGTGAATGTGGTAAATATTAAAAAACTGATTAGAAACAAAAGTAAGTGTACTCAAAAACTGAAATGGAAAGCATTACCAACACTCAACCCCTTTCCGCAAGTGCACGGGTCATACAAGTAATAAAGTGGACTCTAAAAGTCCAGATATCGTACCCACAAGGATTGGAGGTTCTCTCTAATTGGAACTTGATCGCCCCGATTACAAGGGCTCTTCACTATTTAGGCTACCAAATTGGATGTGGAATAAAATAAATTTAATTGAAAGTAAAACTGATTTAAAACTAATCCCTCGTCTGCAAATAAAAATGCCGACATTGGCGTAACGTTGGAGTTGAATCTGGGTTTGTCAAGGCAAATATAGTATAACCGGTTCTCTTACCATACCATTCATATTAAGATCCATGTTATACAGGTGTCTATTGATTATATAATCAAATATATAAGGGTTTGAGATTAATTTTCCTTTCAGTGCTTCAATCATTCTTGGTGAAGAATTCTTGTAGACAAGGATTGTACAAAGTCTTCTCAATCTAATTGGTATCTAGATCCTTTAAAATCTAATAAAATTTTCTATCTCCTTGATTAGATCATTGCTAACTCTGGGATCAGATCATTCTATCAATTTGGTGAGACCTCTAAACATTAAACTGATACATCATCTAATTAATCCTCACACCATGAGTAAATTAGTGATCTATCAAAGCAATCTTTTAGAGTTCATTAGTTCCATAATATAAGTCTAACATACCCCCAAGTTACTGCTCTTTACTTTCAGGAATCTCCATCTCTGTGTTACTCAGAGGGCCTCCTGGAAATTAGAGCAAAGATACAACTCTTTTAAGGTATAAGCTACTAATATTCCAAACAGTTAATTATATGAACAGTACCAATTATATAAATTCAGTTTTCAAACCCACAAAATAACTGAGAAACTGAAAATTTGAATGTTCAACAATTAATCCCCACCCCTAGAGGGTGTTTAATGTTCCATTATTGGATTCCAATCATCACCAATCAAACAAAAAGTAAGAAAATGAAGAAAGAAATCAAGAGACAATGAGTGAAAGAAAAGATCCATATTTTAGCTTCAATCTTTGTCTGAACATTAATAAAATCTGAATCTCTATTATTCAGCACCGAAATCTCTTCAATAGAAATAAAAATCTGCTCTAAAACTACTCTAAGATCTATTAAAAATCAAAATCTGCAACAAAACTAAGAAAAATGGGCAGTTTAGAGAGAGAAACCCCATGAGAGGTGTTCTCCCACCTTCCCGTTGCCCTAAAAACCTAAAAAATGATTATTTATAGTCCTAGGGTGAAATGGGCTTGAAAACAAGCCAAAATATCCAATTTTGGCCTTTCTTGGTTTTTTCCAGCGTTTTTGTTGCAACATAGTTTTTTCTATCGCGACATAGTTTTTCTGTCATGACATAAATTTCTATGTCGTGACATAGTTTGCTCTGTTGCAATAGAAAACTATGTAGCTACATTGTTTTCTGTGTCGCGACATAGTTTCTCTGTTGTAGCAGAAAACTATGTCGCAACATAGTTTCTCTGTTGCAATAGAAAACTTTGTTGCGACATAGTTTTCTATGTCGTGACAGTTTTCTGCTGTGCGACAGAAAACTTTGTCCAACTTATCGAGCAATAACTTCTTCGTTTTAACTTAGATTTGGGCGTGCGAGGTGTCGTTGGAAAGATCTTTGAATGTAAAATGTAACCATGGTAGATTTGAACCATTTGATGCTCCAGATGATACAGAAAATTTTATCTTCTCAATGACGCATTGTGAGACATTCGGTTAACTCTCTTTTTGGAAACATTTTGCATCTTTTCTTACTAAATCTTGCTTTCCACAAAATGCAGAAGCCAAGTTTGAAGGAAATGTTATGAGTTTTAAATGAATATGGATATAAAATGCTCAAAATAGCATGTGAAATGAACTCAAAACATAGATGAGTTTTACACTCATCAATAATTCCCCACCTTTGTGCTTCTTTGACCTGTTAACTTATATATGTCTGGCACAAGCTCTATGCTCTACCTCTAGGAGCACATCAATAATTGAATACACCAACCCCTAGAACAAAAATTTAAGAGAGTTAATCGATTAAATTGATAAATAATTGATAATGAGAGCTACCAAAATTATATAACATACCTTGTGTATGTCGAAAATAAAAGTGTAGTTGCCATCTCTCAAATATAGTTCTTCCTTCAGTAGATTAAGGAACCATGACCAATGATATTTTGATTCATTCTTCATAATAGCCCAAGCAAACAGGAAATTCTTCTCATCTAGATCTCTACCTAAAGCCACCACCAATTCATCCTTGAATTCTGTCTTTAAAAACATTCATTAAGACATATAATAGGCTTGCACCCTACTTTCCATCTTCTTTTGCAAGCATATAAACATACAAACATTTTTTAAAATACCCTTCTACCTTCTCTTAATTCATCACGAGAAAACTCTACCTTAACCATGCTCCTTAGGTTACTTCTCATCAATTCATCTACATCAACCTCTAATTATGAGTATTCAAAGGTGAAAGTTCCTGAATAAGCATCAAGAACCATTCTTCTAGCTCTCTTACACTTAGAGTAGTAAACATGTTGAGCTCTTTCACCTTGTAGTCATGTTTTTCTAGAATTTTTTGCTTGTAGTGTTTGGCTAAGAAATTAGCAGATGCTCTCGGATTTCTTAAAATCCTATAATAGTTGTGCTCAGGGAAAAATGTCTTCACTATCAGTCTAGCATTACTACCATCTTTACTCACATACTACAAGAATGGATAGCCATCCTTATATTTTGCTTTGATTCGACCTGGTTCACTTTTCACAAATTCAAAGGCATACCCCTAGAGATAGCATACTTGGCTATCGAATATCTCACAACATCTGCACAAGAAAAAGTCATTTCCAACAAAAGAAAATGGCCTCTGGCCATCTACATTGAACTTGACATGATGAGATATTTATGGTGGGATCTCAACAATATCATAAACTTCTTTAGTTTCTTCAATGACCTTTAAGTCATCATCTGAATCAGTATCACTATCCTCCTCACCATCACTAGTACATGGATTTATGTCCTCACCTACCCTGTAATAGGGAACAAAATCTAAAAAATATAGGCCGAAATATCAACGATATTTCAGCTATCGATGGAGGTCGATAGGATATCCTCCACCGATAGTCGGTTAAAGGAAATATTGTCAAAATATCGCTTACTTCGTCGACATTTCGGTGATATATTGGATTTTTACCAATATTTCAACAATTTTTCCGATTTTTGCCTATATTTTGGCTCCCTTATATTAAATCTGCCAAAATCTTCCACTAATGGGTTTCAAACCCTCCCAAAAATTATGAATTTAAGCCCTTGAGTCCACTAGAAAAACGTAGAACTTATTATATAAAGTGTAAACGTTTTTTATATTCCTTCAATATTTATAAATATTTTTACTATTTTACATTATTTTTTCGTTTTAACATTATCACTTTATTTTATTTGTTCATAAAATCCTTTCACATTTTCAAAAAATTAAAAATTAAAAATCAATAAATTTACAATATTTTAAAATAAAAATGAATTTTATAAGGAAAATAAATAAAATAATATCTCATTATCTACATAATATTTGTAATAATCAGGGAACAAAATGTCAGAAATATCGGTGAAGCATTATATAAGGTTGCAAATTTTATTTATATTATCTTGTATTATTGATGAATATTTTCATCATTTATCACTTCATTTTATTTTTTTCAAAAATCCTTTCATATTTTCAAAAAATTTAAAAATTAAAATTAATTTGATAATATAAAATATTAAGATAAATTTTAATTATAAATAAAAATAAAAATAAAAATATTCACAGCACAACCATCAAATTTCATAAACCAACACTTATATAAAATATTTTGTATAAATAATAAGAAAATTTTATTTATTATCTTAAATGTGATTAAATATGTTTTAACAAAAATAATTGAAGTCAAAAAATAATAATTTTTTTTATTTGTTAATAAATACATATAAATATAGTTAAGAAATTGCAAATATTTTTTAAAAGTTAATTGCTATTATCATATCGTCATTTATTTGATATATTTCATTTAATATTATAATATCCAATATTTTTAATTTTTTATTATCTACTTAAAATTCATAATAGTAAGGGCAAATAATAAAATAATATATTTTTTAATATTATGATATCCGAATAATATAAAATAATAACATATTCACTTTACTAATTAAATGATTATGCAAATCCATTTGACATTAGTTTCAACCTTAATCAAGATATGAATAATTTCTCATTATCTATAATTATAAATGTATGAATTAAAATAATTGCTCATTCAATTTATGAATGAAATTTATTTAGTAATATTAAATAACTCTAATATATGTATTCATAAATTTTATATAATTTTCTCTTTTACGATATTTTTGTAAAAATATATATCGATATTGTAAAACCTGGGTAAATTTAAACTTTTCCAAAAAAATGGGTAAACATGGTGAACTTGCCACTACAATACAGGTTGAAAACCTTGAATTTTTCTAGATCTCAGATGAAGAAACGGATCTCACCGTTGAATTTGTCTCACGAAATCTAGTTACCTAGGCAAATTATGTTGAATTCCGAGACAATCATAATTTCATGTTTTTCGAGGCAACAGATGTCGGGTAACACATGGCAAGCCATGTGTGTAACACCCTGAAATTACCCTAACAATTTAATAACATGTTCAGGGTGTAAAATAAATTAAATTATATTTTTCTGGCATTTAAATGGCTAAAAACAAAAAATTATAAAAACCCCGAAAATTTCTGAGGAGCCAGTAAATTTGGTAAAAATGTCAAATGAGGACCTAAGGGTCATAAATGAGTAATGTAAGTGCCAAAGTATAAATGAAATGAAGTGGAAATGAAAGTGAAATGAGGATTTAAAATGAGAAAAATAAGAAAAAGCCAAACATGGCATTACACAGGACATGAGAATAAAGATCAAAGTGGTTTATGGAATGCCCATTTGGGCATTCACGTTTTTAAGAGGAGCAAGGGGAGAAGGAGCTAGGGCTTGGGAGAAGAAGGTATTTTTGGTGTATTTCTCTCAAATCTTGGTCTATCTTTGTTCAAGCAAGAAGGAAGAGAATATTTGAAGAGAGCTAAGGTAAGAAAACTAACCCTGAAGGGATCCAACCCGAGTTTCCTTTTCCTAACTCGGGGAACCCTCCCGGCACTCCTACGGATTTGAAAAAAAAAACCTTTCATTTTGTTTAAACATTTTTAAAACTGAATTCGTAGAGCGAACCCATTTATACACTTACGTTTTCCATTAAAATCTTATGAAACATGGTGGGACAAATTTTTTTTTTAAATATTAAACACTTTATAGAAAATCGGGCAAAGTTTCCTCTGCTTTTCGGACATGTCCCAATTCTGACACCTGTTATAAAACAATTTAATTTACTCCCACATCAAACAATGGGGACATCAAGTCACCACAACAAATTTCAAATCAAACTTTAAAATAATTTTACGAACATATGAATATATAAACAATCACTTTTTAAAACTTATATACATTACAAAATAAAGGTGCACCAAGTAGTTATTTACAACAAAAATATACATTTTCAAAAGGTGGTCGTACGTGAGGTAGGAGTGTCAGCGGCGGGAGGATGCTTGAGCGCACGTCGGTCTACGCACAACATTTTATAAAACATTTAGAAAAAGGGTGAACTAAAGGAGCTCAGTGAGAGTACAGTTCATAGGAAAATAATGTTTTCAGATATAGTTCATATACAATGTGTAAAACAATTGTATAGAGATCTCATTTCCATAAACTTATTTACTTTGCATTCTTTTTCCTTTCTATTTAAATACAACATGTAAAACAATTGTATAGAGATCTCATTTCTATAAACATTTACTTTACTTTCTTTTCCATATAGTTCAAATACAATGTGTAAAACAATTGTATAGAGATCTCATTTCCACAAACATTTACTTTGCATTCTTTTCCTTTCTATTCAAATACAACGTGTAAAACAATTGTATAGAGATCTCATTCTATAAACATTTTACTTTACTCTTTTCCATATAGTTCAAATACAATGTGTAAAAACGAAGATTGTATCCAACATATCTTTTTCAATATACTTTCATCTTTTCCTTTTGAATTCGTCATATCCAATGAGAAACCCGCCCTCTAGTTAACCCCTTTGTTGGTCCATGAAAGAACCTCAGAAACGATCTACGATCACCGTGGCGGAACCTCAGAAATCGTGCCCTACGGGTGGCACGGCCCATGAAAGAACCTACGAGGAAACAGTCTTACGATCACCGATGGCCCAAAAAGGAACCTCCAATAAATCGTGCCTTTCTTTTCGTACTTTTCACGTGCATGGAAATATGTATCACTCTTCCCTTTCCTCTATAAAAAAAATCCTAACCCTTTCCCATGTACCATGCACGCGTAAAGTACTTTAGTTGACTTTCCTTTAAACTTTTTCTTTGTAACATAGGGTAACCATGGATTCAAACATTTTCATATAAACAGGTATATATAAAATATACATTCATAAACATTTCATTTCCTTATGGAAACCATAAATCATGCTTTATAAAACTATGGAAACCATAATCATTTCATATTTTCTCAACATAATTTAAAGTCAAGAAAACCACATTTCTTTTTTCATTTGAACATTTATAGCATAGATATGAAAACATATACAGTGGTAAACATTAATATATATATATATATATATATATATATATATATATATATATATATATATATATATATATATATATATATATATATATATATATATATATTCATAAACATTACATTTTCCTAAGCTTTAGTTATTTAAGCCCTTTTTCCTCCTTTAAACAAAACTTTCCACCTCCACCCTTGTCCTTTATCACCTTCCTCCTACAAGTCACATTATCCATAAAATCCATTAACATCCATACCTTAATCTTGTTCAATTAAACCATTAACTACAGCTATACTTTTAATAACCCTTAAGCATTTTATCCACTTCCAATTGATTAAAATCGAGGTGAACTCAACCTCTTTTGTTCTCATGATTTTCTTATACTAACTCATGGAAATTACTACCCCATACAATAGCCCACAACATGCCATGAAATGGTCATGCCAAAACCCGGCTATTCACATCGACCTAACCAAGCAACCTGGACACTTGGTGCAACCATAAATTTTTAGTCACGTTATGTGTATCCACTATCCTCTACATGAATATGGTTAGAATCTTGACTCAATGGGCTTTCCATAGAGTCCAAGAACACCAGCGAGTTCGGGGCAGAAAAGTTATGACCTTAGAAATTGGAGGTACGACCATTGTGTTCCCTCGGGAATTAGTGTGCTGGTGCACTTTGAATGAATTTCTGAATCACAATGGGTCGGAATTTGGATTGACCTATTTCAAGCAGCAATGTTCTCCTATCAGTCTAGTTTACTTAGAAATTTGAATCACTCAATTCGGATGAATGATGGTCAAGTTATGTCCAAATTACAGTCATGGAGTCTTAAAAATAGAACATAAAAACTGCCTGAACATAGCTCCACTTTGAATGCATTTTTGAGTCCAAATGGGTCGGAATTTGGATAGACCTATTTAAAGGTGCAATGTTCTCCGATCTGTCTAGTGTACTTAGCAATATGAATCACTCAATTCAGATGAGTGATGGCCAAGTTATGGCAAAAATACAGTCATGGAGTCGTAAAAACATAACAGAAAAACTGTCTGAACATAACTCCACTTTGAATAAATTTTTTGAGTCCAAATGGGTCGTAATTTGGATAGACCTATTTCAAGGTGCAATGTTCTCTAATCAGTCTAGTTTACTTAGAAATTTGAATCACTCAATTCGGATGAGTGATGACCAAGTTATGGCCAAAATACAGTCTTAGGGTCGGAGAAAAATTGGAATGACATCTCCGCTTTGACACACATACCCTTGTTTGAAATTAACAGGAGTAGGTCCAAAAAGCCCTACCTCAAATGGCGTGATTTCATGGGACACCACATTTTCTCGGTTTTCATGAAAACCCTAACGTTGGACCTTTGCAAAATCTTGTGATTCGCGTGCCCACGTGTGACCTGCGTCGGCGATAGATCAGCTGATTCTCGGATTTGTCGAGGTTAGACATATGAAATCCCGTGAATCGAAGAGAGAAGGTTGGCTTTCTCTATCTCTCTCCCTCTCTCTCTCTATCTACGGTTTGGATTAGACAAAAAATGAGAGCTTTAGGATTTTTTTTTCATATTTATAGTGTGGACACATGGCGCGTTAAGCACGATAATCACGCTTCTTCGATTCGGTTTCGCTCATAAACAATTTATTTCATCAGGTTTAAATTAAAGCTCTATCTTAAATGAAAAGAGATTGCTAAATGTTGAAAATTTTTCAGGATTTTAAAAATCTCGTTTCGAAGTCTTTCGTATTTCGTCATTACTCGAATTCGTGAAAAATCAACATCTCAGATTAATGAAATTTAGTAGGTAACTAGATTTGTGAGCGAATTATGATGGAGTCCATTTAGTCATCACGAGATCTAGAATAATTTCAGATTTTTTGTAATAAGTCTGGATTTTGCCCTTTTTCGAGAAAAATTGCATTTTCACCCCTTAACATAATTTTGTTTTTATCTAGTTCAGCTTCTTTGGACTCAATACATTATGAACATTTTTTATTTTTGAGGCTTGTTTTTCGAAAATTACTATTCATTTGGTATTTCAGGTGAATACCTAGCAATCGAAAACTGAAATTACTATTCTGTAGGCTGTAAATTGAGGTCTTACAATTCACCCCTCCTTATAAAAATTTGCGTCCTCGAAATTTAAATATCATCTGACCATGAGTGTGGATACTAAAGTTGCATCTGATCTTCCACGTTCCATATTTGCTTCCTCATCGTGATTCATCTGTTACCTTACACTTCAAAGGAATCACTTTGTTAGAAGAACGATCCTTTAGATCAACAATACGGCCCCAGTCTTTTCATAGTCAAGTCTTCTTTCAATTCAACCGTTTGATCTCTTAACACATGTGAAGGATCTGCTATATACTTTAAACATAGAAACATGAAGACATCATGTATTCTTGCGGTCAGTGTGACCTCATCAGATGCGCTACCTTCCCAATTCTTTCCACAATCTCTGGGTGCCTCCATAGCGGACTTGCTTCACTTACTGCTTTCAGACTCGCAACACCCCTTTCAAGGTGATATCCTCATAAATACTTGATCCCATGCATTCGAGATCTCTCATTCGGTTATCGGCCTCTTTTACATCTCGATCTTATGCTATCTTTAATCTATCCCTGATAACCTTAACATTATCTGTCGTGACCTAAACAATTTCTGGACCTAACAATTTTCTCTCACCTACCTCATCCCCACATAATGGAGTCTTGCCTTCTTCATAGAAGGCCTAAGTAAAGGCACCATTTGATGCTTGATTGATAACTATTGTTTGCGAGCTCCATTAATGGTAGATGTCTATCGGCGCCTTTAAGCGCTCTAACACGAGAAGCCACACGAGAGCATATCTTCCAATATCTGTATGGTTATTTGGATTGGCCCATCAGATCTAAGGATGGGAAAATGCATCTTTTAAAATGTAACTGTGCCGAAGCTCTCTGTAGTGGGCCGAGAATCGGAAGTAAACCGTGGATCTACATGCGATACTATCGATAAGTGCCAGTGAAGTCGCACATTTTATTTTACATACAACTCAGCCAACTTCTCAATTGAGTCACTATTTTTCATAGGTAGGAAATGGGCTGATTTCGTCAATCTATCAGCAATCCTGCATATTGCGTCATAACCACTCACGGCAATGTGCGGTCTGCAAAAATCCATCATGATTTTCTCCCATTTCCACTAAGGGATCGGAAGAGGAAGCGTAAGAGCCTCTGAGGTCTTGATGCTCGGCCTTGACTTCAGCGACAAATGAGACATACGGAGACAAACTGCGCAACATCTTTCTTAAATGCCCTCCACGGTAATTGTTCCCTCGGGGTATGATACATTTTTAGTGCTTCCGGGATGCATCATATCTGCGAAGAGTGAGCCTCTTCCATAATTTCTTTCTTTAATTCTCCCCGTCGGTACACATGTCTGCGACCAATCGTCAGCTGTACCATCCGCTCGTACTGAAAATCCCTTCAGCTGCCCAGACTCTGCTTCCCTTTTCAACTTAATCACGGTCGGATCTTGAGTCACGCTGGCTCCCTTATCACATCTGCTCGATGCCAGGGCCAGACATGAAATGTAGCTAGTAAAGCTCCATTATCTTTGTCAACTCCTAGTCTCACACCTAAAGACCTCAATTCCGCAAGTCTAGGGGAGGTATCTGACCTTTAAGTGAATGGAACCCATTAGATTTCTATTGAGAGGCATCGGCTACCACATTGCGCCTTTCCCGGATGGTACTCAATAGTGCACTCATAATCCTTAATGAGCTTAACCCATCTCCTCTGTCTCATATTTAACTCCTTCTGTGTGAATAAATACTGCAGGCTCTTGTGATCTATAAAAATTCTACATGGAACCCCATATAAGTAATGCCTCCATATCTATAGAGCAAAGACTATAGCGACCCGGCTCTGGAAGTGCGTGTGTAGAATAAATTCGCTCATGCTTCTTCAATTGTCTCGAGAAGCATATGCTATCACATTTCATGTTGCATTAACTTTTACCTAAATACACTTTGGATGCATCATAGTTCAGTATATCCATCACGCCCTAATGGAAGTGTAGGCGGGGGCGAGAGTCGATTTCGTTTTAGTTCATGAAGCTTTGCGACATGCCTCACGACCATACAAACTTTTTCCTCTTTCCTTGTCCAAGTTAGTCAAAGGAGTACGCTAACCCGAAAACCCCTCAACAAACTTCGATAGTACCACCCTTAGCAAGGAAAACCGTATATTTGTCACATTCATAGGTAGTTTCAGGTTAAAGTACCTCAATCTTTGAGGATCAACGAAAATCCCCTCTAATGAAATCATATCCCTAGAAAGCGACAACATCTAACGAACAGCATTCTTGAATTTGGCACTCTGGCCCGATTTTCCCTCATAATATGTAAAACAACTCTCGAGATGCTCTCATGAAGTCTTCCTTCTTTGCTGAATAGATCAAAATGTCATCAATGAATACTATATGGCTGAGTCTAAATGAGTGAAAGATCCTATTCATAAGATCCATAAGCAGTTGGGGTATTAGTTAGTCCAAATGGCATGACTAAGAATTAATAATGCCTGCCGTGTTTAAAAACATCTTAGAACATCCTCGATCGGTCTTAATTGATGGTAACGACCTCATATCGATTTTAGAAACTGCCCCGCACCTTGTATTGATCAAAAAGATCATCAATCAGTGGAAGTGGGTATTGATTTCATATTGTCACTTTATTGAACTCTTTGTAATCAATACACAATCTCAAACTTCCATCTTTTTCTTCACAAACAGAATAAGAATCCCCAGTAGAAAGTACTCACATTTGTAAAGCCATACTCATAAGCTCTTCCATAAATGCTCCAATTCTTTGCTCTAAAGGAGCCATCCTGTAAGGTGCCTTAGAGATTGGTTTTGTCATAGGGGCCAATTCAATATGAAAATCAATCTCTCTATTTGGAGGTATACCTAGAAGATCCTCTGGAAATACATCAGAAAATTCTCGACTCTGGAATATCCTTCGGGTCGACTACGTATCCTCGCACCCGATGGCATAAGCTAGGTACCCCTGATATGACTTAGAGACATCTTACTGCGCCATAGCTGTCATAATACTATTAGGTAGTGTCTTTTGCAGCATAGAACACAACCTCACATGCTATACTGATAACGAGAACCTAACCTCTTTTGATAACAATCCCTTTGTAGCATGATGTCTGAATAGCGATCACGTACTAGATAACATCAAAGTGCATGTGTGGATATCATGTAATATCAGTACGCGGGAAACTCTGGCCTCCAATAATCACCCTGCTATCCATATAAACACTCTCTGCTAGCCGTGAATCCCCTATAGGAAGAGATACCACTATGCTGCAGTCTATAGGTTGGGACTCCACATTAACATTTGAAATAAACCCCATAGAAATAAAAGAATGTGTAGCTCCATGGTCTATAAGAATATGAGCATCACGGTCAAAGACTGAAATCATACCTGTCATAACATCGGGAGCAGTATCAGCATCCTGCTTGGTAACTGCAAATACCCTTGCCTGGGTCATAGGTCGGCTTGGAGGTCCTCTAGGTGGCTGACCTCTACCTGCTAGTGCATTAGGTCTACTAGAAGGAGTAGAACCTCTACCGGGTGCCCCCCTTTGATCCTGACCTCTACTAGCTGAAAATGGCCTCTATACCGGTGCCATTGTAGCTGACCCATTGCTGGAGGCTAATTGTGGACATTCCTTTGCAAAATGTCCTGACTGTCCACATCTGTAACAAACATCAGTACCCCATATGCACTTCCCTCTATGTAACCTTCCACACTTACTGCATTGCTGTCTTAGGGTCGAAGAAGTTCCAGTCGGTGGTTTTCACGAACTCGATTGGGCTGCGCCTGCGACCTATCTTACCGGCTACCATGGTGGTTTCCTCCCCTTCTTTGACTTTTTTTGGATCCACCTTGAGTCAAGTAGATCCATCTCTTTGGCCCTTGCGAGCCACATGCAATAAGGCTAAGCGAAACTCCTCTCTATCGATGCGGCCTCAGCCACTGTCCATGCGGTATGAAGGCGACGCCAAATGCTCTGACCTCTTTTCGGGCCATGACAAACCTCTTACTTTTCTGTACCTCATGGTTACAAAATAGAGGAACATGTCGCACTAGTTCCAAGAACTTCTTTTCATAATCTGTCACTAACATGGTCCCTTGCTCAAGCTTGAAAAATTCTTCAATTTTCTGATCTTTATAAGCGAAGTAGGGTGCAGAATTTCTCTAGAAATTCCTCTTTAAACTAAGTCCAGGACACCCCCTGCGAAATAGTCTTTGTCTTGCCTTCCACCGGTCGAGTGCTCTTGTCTCTCGATAGGAAGCGGGAATATGTCTGTCGCTCGGCGAGCATCCAGTAACACTGAACACCCTCTCATTACCCTCTAGAACTAACCATGCCTTTTCAGGATCCCTTATTCTGTCATAATTTCTTGGCCCTAATTTCCTTGCCCTATCAATGGACCTTTGTCGGCTCAGGCGTGAACGCTATAATTTGAAATCGAGCCATCGATCAAGTGGTATATTAACTCCCGGCTCTGGGGCGTGATGATCACGCCTATGAAGGCTACGAAGGAGCGAGGAGGTGGAATAGGAACGTGCGCCAGATTCATCTATATGTTCCTCAACTGGAGCAGACTACTATGCAGGAACTCTCCTCTTGGCTGGACGGCCTCGACGACGCATTTTCTGTATCATTTAAACATATCATATGTTATAAAGTTCATATGACATTTAAATTATTAAAATAACTCGTGCACCTTTAAATAAAACATTAAATCATTTTAGGACGTGGAGACTTTTCAAAACACCTAAACATTTTCAAAACCTTGGACTTTGATACCATGTTGAAGGGACCCAACCCGAGTTTCCTTTTCCTAACTTGGGGGACCCTCCGGACACTCCTACGGATTAGAAAAAAAAACCTTTCATTTCGTTTAAACCTTTTAAAAAGCGAATATGGAGCCGAACCATTCCTCTGATTCGTTTTTCATTAAAATCTTATGAAACATGGTGGGGAAATTTTTTATTTATTTTTAAGCATTCATGACTTTATAGAAAATCGCGAGTTTCCTCTGTTTTTTTTCGGACATCCCCGATTTACAACACCTGTTATAAAACAATTTAATTTACTCCACATCAAACAATGGGACATCAAGTCCACCACAACCAATTTCAAATCAAACTTTAAAATAATTTTCTGAACATATATAGATATATAAACAATCTTTTAAAACTTATATACGTTACAAAAATAAAGGTGCACAACTAGTTATTTACAGCAAAAACTATACATTTTCAAAAAGGTTGGCCGTCACATGGTAGTGTCAACGGCGGAGGATGCTCGAACTGCACGTCAGTCTCTGCCCCTGAAAACATTTTATAAAACATTTAGAAAAGGGTGAGAAATTTAAAGGAGCTCAATGAGATCTGATTCATAGGAAATAATGTTTCGGACATAGATTCGAATACAATGTGTAAAACAATTGTATAGAGATCTCATTTCCATAAACATTTACTTTGCATTCTTTTCCTTTCTATTTAAATACAACGTGTAAAACAATTGTATATAGATCTCATTTCTATAAACATTTACTTTACTTTCTTTTCCATATAGTTCAAATACAATGTGTAAAACAATTGTATAGAGATCTCATTTCCATAAACATTTACTTTGCATTCTTTTCCTTTCTATTCAAATACAACGTGTAAAACAATTGTATAGAGATCTCATTTCTATAAACATTTACTTTACTTTCTTTTCCATATAGTTCAAATACAATGTGTAAAACAATTGTATCAACATATCTTTCCAATATACTTTCTTTTCCTTTTGAATTCGTCCTTATCCAATGGAACCCGCCTACAGATTAACCCTTTGTTGGTCCATGAAAGAACCTACGAGAAAGCAGTCTTACGATCAGATGGCCCGAACCTCCGAGAAATCGTGCCCTACCATTAACCACCGTTGGCCCATGAAAGAACCTACGAGGAAACAGTCTTACGATCACCGATGGCCCAAAAAGGAACCTCGATAAATCGTGCCTTTCTTTTCGTACTTTTCACGTGCATGGCAATATGCATCACTCTTCCCTTCCCTCTATAAAAAAAATCCTAACCCTTTCCCATGTACCATGCACGCGTAAAGTACTTTAAGTCGACTTTCCTTTAAACTTTATCTTTGTAATATGGGGTAACCATGGATTCAAACATTTTCATATAAGCAGTATATATAAAATATACATTTCATAAACATTTCATTTATGGAAACCATAAATTATTCTTTATAAAACTATAAGAAAACCATAATCATTTCATATTTCTCAACATAATTTAAGTCAAAACCACTTTTCTTTTTTCATTTTGAACATTTATAAGCATAGATATGAAAACTTATATATAGTGGTAAACATTAATATATATATATATATATATATATATATATATATATATATATATATATATATATATATATATATATATATATATATATTCATAAACATTACATTTTCCCTCTTTAGTTATTTAAGCCCTTTTCCTCCTTTAAACAAAACTTTCCACCTCCACCCTTGTCCTTTATCACCTTCCTCCTACAGTCACGTATCCATAAAATCCATTAACATCCATACCTTAATCTTGTTCAATTAAACCATTAACTATACTATACTTTCCAGCAACCCTTAAGCATTTAATCACTTCCAATTGATTAAAATCAATTGAACTCAACCTCTTTTGTTCTCATGATTTTCTTATGCTAACTCATGGAAATTACTACCCCATACAATAGCCCACAACATGCCATGAAATGGTCATGCCAAAACCCGGCTATTCACATCGACCTAACCAAGCAACCATGACACTTGGTGCAACCATAAATTTTCAGTCATGTTCTGTTCATCCACTGTCCTCTAAAGGAATATGGTTAGAATCTTGACTCAATGGACTTTACATAGAGTCCAAGAACACCCAAAACGGAGTTCGGACGAAGAAGTTATGACCTTCCGAAATTAGAGGCCATGACCATTGTGTCCCCTCGGGAATTAGTGTGTTGGTGCACTTTGAATGAATTTCTGAGTCCCAATGGGTCGGAATTTGGATTGACCTATTTCAAGGAGCAATGTTCTCCTATCAGTTTAGTTTACTTAGCAATTTGAATCACTCAATTCGGATGAGTGATGGTCAAGTTATGTCCAAATTACAGTCATGGAGTCTTAAAAATAGAACAGAAAAATTGCCTGAACATAGCTCCACTTTGAATGCATTTTTGAGTCCAAATGGGTAGGAATTTGGATAGACCTATTTAAAGGTGCAATGTTCTCCTATCCGTCTAGTGTACTTAGCAATTTGAATCACTCAATTCAGATGAGTGATGGCCAAGTTATGGCCAAAATACAATCATGGAGTCGTAAAAACATAACAGAAAAGCTGTCTGAACATAACTCCACTTTGAATGAATTTTTTGAGTCCAAATGAGTCAGAATTTGGATAGACCTATTTCGAGGTGCAATGTTCTCCTATCAGTCTAGTTTACTAAGCAATTTGAATCACTCAATTCGAATGAGTGATGGCCAAGATATGGCCAAAATACAGTCATAGGGTCAGAGAAAAAAACTAGACAACATCTCCCTTGGCCACACACATACCCTTAGTCTGAAATTAACCCGAGTAGGAGAAAAACCCTACCTCAAATGACGTGATTTCACGGGACACCACCTTTTCTCGGTTTCCGTGAAAACTCGAACCTTGGACCTTGGCGATCTTGTGATTCACGGTACCCGCGATGGCCGGGTCGTCTCGTCGATCCGCTTTAATTCTCGGGTACAGGGTTAGGCCGATGAAATCCCGTAAATTGAAGAGAGAAGGTTGGCTTTCTCTCTCTCTCTCTCTCTCTCTCTCTCTCTCTCTCTCTCTCTACGGTTTGGATTAGACCAAAAATGAGAGCTTTAGATTTTTCATATTTATAGTGTGGACACGTGGCCCACGTCGCGCCACGTGTCACACTTCTTCGGTTCCGTTTTCGCTCCTAAACAATTTATTTCGTCCCGATTTCAGTTCAATCTATCTTAAATGGAAATTATTTAAATATTTGACATTTTCAGGATTTTTCTAAAAATCTCGTTTTCGGTGTCTACTCGGCCTTACATCCTTCAATTACGTGAAAATTCGATTGTCTCGAGTGTGAAATTTGGTAGGTAACCTAGATTTCGTGAGATGAATTCAATGGCGAAGTTCGTTTCGTCATCTGAGATCTAGAAAATTTCAGATTTTTGTATGGAAATTACCCGTTTTGCCATTTTTCGGAAAAAATTGCATTTCGCGCCCTTAACATAATTTGTTTTAATCCTGGTTCGACTTCTTTGTACGCAATACATTATGAACATTTTTTATTTTCGGGGCTTGTTTTTCGAAAATTACTATTCATTTGACTGTTTCCAATCAAATACCTATCTAATCGAAAACGAAATTTACTATTCATGGAAACTATAAATTCAAGGTCTTACAAACCCTAACTCTCTCTTTGATGATTTTGGATTTGGGGAAAAACCCTAACCTTATGTAAAGGTGATTTTGATTTGTTGTAGATCAATTTTGGAGTTGTTTTGGGTTATGTTTCAAAGTGCTTTTGGATTAGGATTGGTTTTTAGGAATTTTTGTATAAAGGAAATGATGAAGTTTCAAAAGAGTTGCTGTCAATTTTTTTTCCAAAACCCCTATTTTTGTTTTGGCTATAAGTTAAGTTATAATTATCCAAATTAAGTGATTCTAATTGTTAAAGAACCATAAGAGCTAGAGCTACAAATGTATAGAAGGTACCAGCAGCAAATTGTAGCTCTAAGGCTCTCGAATATGGGCTTAAAGGTGAGTTTCAGATAGTCGACAGGTATGCTTTGTTATGGGTGTAGTTATGGTGTTTTGGCCGTAAGTTGAGTTTCACTCATCCAAATTGAGTGATTCAAAATTCTGGGTAAACTAGACTTCTAGGAAATAATTTACCTGAAGGAAGTGTAGGCAATTTGTAAAACCCGGGAAAATTAGAAATTTAAAAAAAATGGAAAAATGATAATAATAATAATGATAAATTGCCATAATGGTTCAAGGAAGCCTAAAAAATTCTCTAGATCTCGGATGACGAAACGGATTGCGCTGTTAAATTCGTCTCACGAAATCTAGTTACCTAGAAAAGTTTCGTCAAATTATGAGAAAGTCGAAATATTTTTACGATTTTCTGGGTGATAAGTCGCCAATGACTCAAAGGACGAGATTTTTATGAAAATCTCGGAAGTCAGGAAATGACTTGATCTAAGTTCATTTAAAATAAATTGAACTGAAAATAAATAAATTGTTTTGGGATAGAAACAGACCCGAATGAGAGATGGACACATGACAAATTTAAAAAAAAAAGAAAAAAGAAAAAGAAAGAAAGATAAAAGTCAAAATAAAATGAGGAGACTGACAGGTGAGCGTGGGAGAAAGGAGAAGAGAGAGAGAGAGAGAAAGGAAATTTTATTTTATTTTTTGCTTCTCTCTGAGATCTACGGAAATAGGATTGTAGGTTTTAGTCGGAGCAAAAGGTAAAGTTGATCCACGCATCGCAAGCTACGCGTGGGTACCAAAATCCTAAAGGTTCGTCAAACTCCACGAGGTAGGGAATTTTCCTACTAGGGTTATTTCTAACCTAAAGGCCATTTAATGGCCTGGGGTTTTCTCTTAAGGTAGTGAGAGACGTGGGAATTTCAGTCCCAAATTTTTTGGGATTGAGGTGTAAAATTTTAGGAATTTTGGAGCTGTTTTGGACAATGCGGGTTCAGATTTTTTAAATTTGTTTTTCGAGGCATTCTCGAGATTTGGGTTGGGGGTTTAGTTTTAATCTGAGGCCCGATGTGGTTTTGTGGTGTGTTTTGTTATCACGATGGTCGGTGTGAGCTAGTGAAGGGACGAAGTTGCCACTGTTTTATATGGTCAAGATTTGGGCCATTTTTGTGTGTTATTGGTGGAAAATTAAATAACATGTTGTTGTGTGTAAATCATGTTTATATATACTTGTGACATTAACATAGAAATTTTGATAAATGGAAATTATTAATGTATATGTAACATTATTGTGTAATATTATTTGTATAACCGCCTTGTAGTATAAAGGGACAATTATTCAAAATTTATAAATGTTGCATGTAGCATGACATAGCATGAAATGGCATGATTGCATTTCATATGCATGATCATCACATGACATGGGTGTGTGTGCATGGGTATGGTCATCCATTATCAGTGTTGATGAATGGGTAGTGAGCTCGTACTGGAATGATGTCAATAAATGACTCATGGTTCAAATCATAAAGTGAAATATAATTAATGTGTGTTGGGCGGAGCAAGAAGGGGGCCTTTAATACCCTCAGGTGAAAAGCCTGGAACATGGGTGTAAGAGATCCGTTGTGTGATCCGAAAAGTTTTGTATGGGTGTAAGAGACCCGCGGCGTAAGTCGAAAGTTCTGTTGCCTAAAGAAGACACACGGTCATGGTTATCACATAGATTTCGAGTTGTGTGATAGGAGTCGGGATTAACTTGGGATTAGTTGTCCATTGGCACTTGCATTGGGTATTGGTGAGTCGGTAAGGACTCAGTATATGTGTGTATCATTGGTACTACCATTGACGGTTTTCACAATTGGCGCCGTATTGAAGTCGGTCGGGACTCGAGTTATAGGGCATGACGAGTCGTCTCATGCGTAATATGATATTCCATATAGGATTACATTATTTATATGGAATGGGATTGGGCCCGTTTTCATAGTTTCCATTTCATACGCATTTTTAGGGTGGGGAGTAGCCCTTGTAGGAGAAATTTTCTACTAGGCATTGCTCATCCCGTTGTGGGACCTTTACCGATTACGAGGGTGTACGGAGACGGCGCTCCGTGAGGCTGTAATTGTGAAGAGAAGGCGACATGTGGCCTTGACAATACTTGTAAAGTATTTTATGTAAAGAATTGTAATTAAATTCTTTTGGACTATTGATATTATAGTCGGGCATGTAATTATGGTAAGAGGGTCGTGATCGGGACTCTTATGGATTGTCGATGCTTGTTCATTTTCTTATTTTTATTTAAATATGAATGAATAGGTCCCGGTAAAGGGGCGATATTGAGGTGAATGCAGGGTAAGCTATATTAGAAACGAAGCTAGTTTTGCCTGTATTTATGTATAAAGAGTGTTGTAATAAACTACATTATGGATTATTGTGATACATGTTGTATGTTTGGTAGAGCTCCCCGAACAAAGGAGACTCTGCCCGATTTTTGTGAAAATATGGATCCCGATAAATTGGACATAACGGTGTGGTTTCAGGTCACCCGAAATCCACAAGAATTCCGTGGGTTGGCAAGTTGTCAACGGGATTTGGGGCGTCACAGCTTTGTATCAGAGCTTTGGTAAATGATTACCTAGGAAGCTCGAATGTGGGTATCAGTATGGTCGCAATCTTTTAGCGTCTGACCGGTGTCGAAGTCTGGAAATACAAGAGTACCAAGGGCTGATGGGCATGGATATAGATCATGCATTGTTGTGTGTTGCGTATTTTGTGCTTAACATGTTGTCTGATATGTGTGGTGATTTGCATCAATAATATACATGGTAGATTGTATATGGAACGCTAGGGTTAGAAAACATAACCTTAGGGGTTCGGAAAACAAAATGAAGTTCATGATGTTAAAGTCTATTAGTGGCTGGCATTAAGCACCATTAAGGAAAAAGGGATGAACGATGTAGTTCATGATGTTAAAGTCTATTAGTGGCTGGCATGTACACTACTGGTAGACTGAGATAGAAATTTGAGAACTCTATTGCTATATCGACCGTGTAGATGCTAGCGGAGGAAAGAGGACCAGCCTGGGTAGTGGGGCGGAGTAATAACCCGACCACCGGCTAGACTAACAAACCTTCATAAATTTGTTGTTCTGCGCCTACTACCCTTGTGTGAGCGGGTGTTATTCTTGCCACCATCACATAAGTTGGTGCGGTGGGAACCAAGGGTTAAGTAACCTCACAGAGGTTCGAGGCACATGATCCTTGGCCCTCGGGAGGAGGAAGCGATGGTGGCGGGTCATTGTTTGCAGTTGTAGTCCGGAAGGATCACGAGCAACTGCGATCGCCATCATTACCTGGCCCGAGTGCGGTGGTTGCTACAGTAAGTGACCCCACGTTGACGCCCGACGGTTAAGCGGATCGAACAACCGAGGGCGCCTGGCGAGCCCATTAATCGAATCTTTAATTATTGTTTTATTTAAATTTTCGTTTTCAAAGTGTCATGACAGAATCCACGGCTTCGACCGGTTGGCGGATCGGCCGGGCCGGTTTACTCTGACATTTCAATTGTCTTCTCGAAAACATTTGTTTGGTTTTATTCAATTTTAGACCTTTTAGTGCAGGAAGCGCCATTTTGGACAAGCCCATAAACATTTACAAATTCAAAGGAACCATAATATTTACATTTAACAAAATGCATTTACAAAATAGAAGTTCAGAGTTCAAATTGTTTTACAAAATATCAATGTTTGAAAGAAATGGAGTGAATGCATATGACGGAGCATACTCCGTAATTCTTTCTCTATGACTCTGAGCTCCTCGATCTTGGGTCTTGCTTCACTGCCCATCACTCGGTACCTGCTCATTGATAAAACAATACGCTAAGCATTTTCATGCTTAGTGGTTCTATACGTTCTCTATTCCATTTCAGTTCAATAAATATATCATGCATTTATCAAAATAATGCCTTTATAATATCTGTGAACTATAAAAGATACATATACAAATACACTTTTTATATCATTTTTCACTTTTCGGTTTGTGATTTCACATATAGCTTTAGAGTCAACATTCATGGCCAGTTAGGTTGGTGAATCTGTCTGTTTGTCATTCGGTAGCAATGTGATTTACCGCATTCAATAATACCATTTCACATATGGCTATAAAAATCGACATTCGCTGATAGATTAGGTTGGTGAATGTATCTGTTGTCATTCGATATATAATGTGATTTCACATTCAACAATTACAGTTTACCTTCATGTGAATTAAGTTGGTGAGATCCACGTCATGTTGGTCATTCAATAATACATTTGAATCGACTTACTTTTATCTGATAACCGCCATGGATTCGAATATTCGCACATATGTCATATATTTGACAAACATTTCGAATAACAATAATTCAAATCAATATATATATACTTATATATATTTCAAAAATAGCATTCATGATCGATCATAGTCACATTTCAAATCCATATGCACTTTCGTAATAAAATTTCAAATTTATTTGATATACTACCAGAACACGTGAAATGGAGATAGAGGGTCAGTGAACAAACCAATTATCGATTCCTTTTCTTTTTCAATATCAATCCTAGGTCAGGTTGTCGTCTTCACCCGCACCTAGTCAAATACAAATTCTTCACTCTTAGTGGTAAAGCAAATAATCACACTAAGCAGATATTGCCGGCGACGAAGCTTATTGAAGCGGCAGCATCTGGTACATTTTCATAGTCTACGTTCTTATTTGAACCCCCATTAATCGTTTCTTAGGGTCCCTAAACAATCGGTGTATGAATACGGGACTTAACGGTGCAAAATAAGCAAGAAATGGGGCTGCTGGAACAACCTGTACCGGTACACCTTTGACCTGTACGGTCTGGTTACCATTGCACAACTGTGCCGGTACACCACCGGCTGTCTGGTCACAGATTTTCCATTTGTATTGGTACAGCTCAACTGTCTTGCAGGTACACCCTCTGGAGTTTACTTGATGTGCGAGATTTGCATTTTCACTCATTTTTTCATCCACTAATCTTCCCAAATTCGTCCACATGTAAAAATCCACCATGGAATCTACCCAAAACAACTCCAAAAGTGGTTTAGACTCAATAAAAATCCGTTTTCCTCATGTTAGGGCTTTTTTCCCCAAAATACAAATCAAATATGAGGTTAGGGTTTTGATTTTTCTTACCTTATCTCTTCAAATCTCCTCTTCCATGTTGTTTGATCTCTTAGGAGCAAGAATTGGGAAGCAAACCCAACCAAAGCCCATCCTTCTTGCAAACCCTAGCTTTTCTCCTCCTTTTCTCCTTCCCTTCTCTCAAAAATGGGATTTGCTCTTCAAAATGAGACCTAAGACCACATTTTGGTCTTTTAAATTTCTTTTAAGTGTAAGGTCATGTTTGGCCTACACCCCTTTTTCTCATTCTCATTTTTCCCTTTTTGCTCTTAAATCACTTATTCCTTATAAGGCCTTGTTTGGCCACCTAATAAATCCAATTTTCCATTTTTTTACATTTCTAACTTTTTAATTCACATTCCTTATCATTTTTCATTTATTTCATATTAGCATTTAAGCTATCATTTGACCCTTAGGTCCTCGTTTCAAATTTCCACATTTTCCCTTTTGGGTCTAGTTCGGGTTCAATCAATTTCTCAATTGGCATATAATAATCAATCATATGCTCACACTTTAAATTTACATTTCACAATTTGTCAATTTATCAATTTTCCAGGAAAAACCCAAGTTTGGCTCAATTCATACCCAGAATATATATAATAAAATTATTATAAAAATTCTAGGGTATTTTTGAAGCGTTCTACTACCATTGCGGTTAGTGCAATGGTGGGCGAGAGGCTGAAGGTAACCTCAGGGTGTTTAAGGCACATCATCCTCCGACATACATGGGAGGAGGGGACTCGATGGTCAAGACAACCTTGGCCATTGGAAGGAGTAGATGACGCGGAGGCGTCAGGATATGGGTCTTGAAATCTTAATAGGAAGGAGAATCAATCTTCTTCTAATTCGGTAAGAAAGCGGAAGACCATTGCCTGAGGGATTTCAAGGATGGGGCGCGCTATCGAGGGCTAAGGCCAGAGTGAACTACGATGACATGTTATCATTGCCATGGCACGGGCACATGAGACGGGGATTGTCCATAAAGCGAGGGGATCCATAATTATGGGATAAGCGCGATCCAGTCATTAGTGGGATGAGCGCGAAACCGCAGTTTGTTCGTTCTCACCCGGTGCGAGCGAGAGGGATATGTCGGTCTCGGTCTGCACGGGCGTAGCCGCTATCTGAGATAGGCTAGAGGGCCAAGGTATGGAGTGGTCGAGTGGAGTCGAGTCGGTCGGAGTCGAGGTGAAATTCGAGAGAGGGTTCACGGCCCGAGACATCAAGGACCCGGGGGGCATGTCGCCATCACAACACGAGGCCCAGGCTTCGATTGATCAATATTGTCTGAAGTGCATGTTTTTGCTATCTCGTTTATGGGTTAAGATATTGTTTGATTCTAGTGCATCGCATTCTTTTGTGGCTGCATCTAGTGTGGATGTTTTAGGTTTAGAAGTAGAGACCTTGGATGAGTCGTTATATGTGAGTTCTCCCCTAGGGACTAGGGTGAGGAGTGATAAGAGATGTCGAACTTGTTAGTTAGAGATCTCAGGGATTCTGCTCACAGTGGACCTTCAGGTAATGGACATATAAGATTTTGATGTCATTCTTGGAATGGATTGGTTGACGGCACACCGGGTTTTCACTGATCATGATAGTAGGAAGATTACTTCCTACTCACGGAACGGTATCCATGTGACTTTTCAGGGGGAGTGTTAACTCTCTTCTCTCCCACTATGTAAGTGTGAGTGATGGATCAAAACATCAACACAAATTTATAGCGTTATTACCTAAGGACTATTATCTAATCCCCAGCAATAATGCCATGGAACTTGTTTATTATATTTCTTTGCAATTATACTGATTAAAACAACGGTTTCCTTAAGAGTAGATAAATTTCTTTAGGTTTTGATCCCATGATTACGCAGAGTGTGCAGTCGAGACAAGTAATAAAGTGGATTTAAGTCCAGATATCGATCCACTGAGATATCCTCGAAATTCTCGATCAACTACGCCAGGCTCTCTCCGAGTTACATGCTATTTTGGACTATGATTTGCAATTGATATATCACAGCAACCTTTAAACCTAATGAAAGAATGAAAATGTAAATTAAGAACAAAAATGAAATAATGCTTACACTAAAATAAAATTAAAGAAATAGTACATTCGGTTAGTTTTAAAGGGAGCATTAAAATCTATTTGTTATGAAACATCGATTCTCATGATTAACTCTGTAACTTTGCTTCATGAACTTAGTTTAGAATCAGTCGGGAAGGTAATTCATGTGGATCTCTCCTTAATGACACATTTCATCATCCCAATCTTCCCTGTTTAACTTTCGAAGATGAGAGGATTAGTCTTCTTTCATCTAAGTGCCTTATTCACAGTGTTTTCTTTTTCATTCTTGGAACATGAATTTGTAAACAGCTCTAGAACACCATGGCTAAGCATGGGTTTACACTATCTTGAGTTTCTCATCCTCAAAATTTGAGCAGGTTCATTCTTTCCTTGATTAGATCCTTGCTGTGAGTTAGGCCCAATTATTCGAATCGAGGCCCGAACTCTCTGCTCATTTTAATTGATAAGTCATTCAACTCATTCTGGGTTTCAAGTGAGAAGAAGATTTATCGATTAGAATTCACAAAGCCCATTAGATCCCCAATATTAGGTTTGCATACTCTTGAGAGATTGTTCAATACTCTCAGGAATGCCTTCTCATGTCATAGGGCCTCCTGGAAATCAGAGCATGAAACAATCCTATTACAAGTATAGGACACTAATGTTGGATCAGATCTAACAATAAACAAAACAAGCAAGCGGTCGAGGCGAAGTTCGGTAGACTACGATAAATTTTGTAGGAAGATAAATTCCTAACAACAAAGTAATTTCAGCGGGCAAATTTGGGTTTCTAAATTACTTCATTACCTTTAACAGTAGCTCCTTGATCGAAAAGAACTCTTGTAAATCCAGAGTGGAGGATTCGAATTCCAAAATTTGTTTGGACTAAGCAGGCAGGCGATAATTGAAGAAAATAACATTACGCATTGACTTCAACTTCAACAACTAACATCGAGATCGAGAAATTTAATGAAATAACAATCTACTCTAATCTAATCTAAAATAACTGACAAAACAAGAAAGAAACAGAAAATTAAAATACAGGAGCCTTCGGCTGCCAGGACTTCTCTTTACGGCGCTTGAGTACGCTTTCCTTCTATAAGCGGCTGCTTGTTTATAGGGTTCTCGATTGGGGCCCTAACTTGATGCACTTCCTTGTGGGTTTCAAAATAAGCGGCCCATGTGTTTTGTTCATGTCGCGACTCCATTTACGTTTAGCGACCTTGACTTGACTCGCGACCTCTCGTTCACGTCGCGACTTCACTGTTCTGCTTATGAGCTGTTTTGATGTCGCGACTTCAATCATACGTCGCGACTTCGTTTTTCTGTTCGTCTGTAGTAGAAACTTTTATCTGGTCGCGACTTGCCTTTAACACCCTTTGGATCTGATGTCGCGACCGCTAAATGATGTCGCGACCTCTATTCTTTGCAGCTGATGTCGCGACCACTAAAGGACGTCGCGACCTTCTTTAATTCAACTGATGTCGCGACCACTGAAGGACGTCGCGACCTTCTTCCTGGCGATGTCGCGACCCGCGGGGCGTGCGACATCTTCTCTGTTCCGGTGTTTGATGTCTCTATGCACATTTCTAAGCGTGCGACCTCTATGTTTGTTCAACCTCTTTGAAAATCTTTTGTCGCAACTTCTATTCGGTGTCACGACCTCCCGTAGCCTGCTTTGCTAAACTTTCAATTCGTTGCGACCTAGAAGTGGTGTCGCGACATCGTAATACCTTCTTCATTAATTCTTGGTCGTTTGATTTGGGTTTATTGAAATAGTGTTATTCTTCATTCTTGTCAAGATTAAGCGACATCCAAGTCATTTCTTTCAAAATTAGTTGCGACTTCTTTTACTTGAGAAGGCTGTTCTTGTGGCTTTGTAGACAACTCCTTGTCGCGACCTCATGGTGGTATCACGACATCATTTATCTCCTTTTGGTGTCAGCGACGCCATAGTGATGTCGCGACATGAACTTCTTCATTTGACTCCTTCTTTTAATCTCGACCAAGTCATTCTTTGTCTCGACTTCTTTCTTCAAGTCACGACTTCACTTGTTCATTCTTCAGTTTCTTCTTCAAAGCCAAATTTGTTGATGTCGTGACTTGAAATTCTTTGAACTAGCGCTTCTGTCGACTTAAATTCAGTTTGACTTGGTCTAGCTGCGAGGCTGATTTCTTATGATTTTGCTAAAATTTGATTTTACGCTGTATTTTCTGGAAATTGGAATTTAGTCCAATTGCTCCCGATTCTGCTTGAGACAATTTATCATTATTCTCATTATAAACTCAGAAAAATGGATTAAAAGAAATCCTAATGAGTTTTGGACTCATCAAATTCCCCCAAACTTAAAATTTTGCTTGTCCCCAAGCAAAGAAAAGAAAGAATTGTTTGTCCTCAAACAAATAAGCTTAGAAAATTTTTAAGGACATTTTTCTGATTTATTCCACAGTCTTTCTCATTCTACCCTTCTAATCTGGAATTAAAAGATATCACTATTATTTCAAATTTCAGTTTTGATGCAAGAACAAGGCATAGTGTACTTCTATTACAAAATTTCTTGATAAACTAATGTATTTAAACAGTTTATTTAACAAGTCTTGTTCTCTGTATTATTAATGCGGTCATCAATCCTTTTCATCTTCATGTTGAATTAAGTTAATCTTCTGGGAGTTTTCTTGAACTGTTTATCAGAGTCACATATGCTTGTTTTTCATATTGGTCTCCACTAATGTAGGTAAATTCAACCTTCAAAATCAATGAGGTCTTCGGGCTTGTAATTTTGGGCCATTGGTGGGTAGATAATGGAAAATTTTAGGTTGTAATTACCCGGTTCCATCTTGTCTCTACATTGTTGCCTCCAATTTTCTTCCTTTTTCTTCTTTGTTCCTTTCTGATTCTCCTTGATCTTAGCCTGATTCCTCTTTTTGAATTCGTTTTATGGAATTTCAACTTCCATATGTACTTGATTCAGGCATATTCCTTTGTTCTTTAACTCCTTTGCTTTTATTTCTCTAAGATTTGGAATAATGCAATGTTTTGTCTTCTTAGGCTTTCTATTACTCTTAGAGAACTTTGGGCTAGCAACTCCCATACTAGTGGCATTAGGTGTAGTGTTAAAACACCCCTACGAGCTTAATTGTTCGAAATAGGCCACAAGACAAAACTTATTCATATTTCACTAGCTTACCTTCTTTACTTCTTGACCTTGTCAAAATTTAGGAAATATTATTCCCCGAACTTGTTTCTTCCTTTATACTAAACTTCTGAACTAGAAATTGAATAATTTGGGTTATTTACTGCAGATTTATTGCAAGGAAGGGAATTTCAGTTTCAATTATTTGTTTATTGTCAGTATTTGGCTGAATGTCGGAACTAGAATATGCTTAAAAGCATATTTGAGGTAGGCTTAAAGGCTCATTTGCGAAGGATGGCCTCCCCATCGTTTCTTGTTGGTTGTTTTGCAGTTTCGCCTCGATCAATAATCAAACAAGTTCTAGATTTGTGGACTCTAAATCTGAATTCCACAGAAGATGTTCCTAATTCTGTCAAAAAGTTTCATAAGTTTTGTTGACCGATGTATTATTTCTTCAAGACTTGTACTTATTCAGCATTACTGCCGCATTATTTATCAAATTATTTTGTTCTATCAACAATAACCAATTGTCCAATTTTGCCTTCATTTGCATTTTAAATAGACGATAAATCCTCTAATTCGATTTCTTTATTCATGCCCTGATTTTTGCAATTATTTGTGTTGAGTTTATCTCTAGTCAACTACTTCCAACTAGTTCGGATTATGATATTTCAGCATTTTCATTCTTGAACCAAATCCTAATGTTATTTTCCTAACAAGTCAAGCAAAAAAATTTAATCGCAAGCAAGCAAACATTTCCTTTTTCACAAATTTTCTTGTTTTATTCATGATGTGATGCAACAGTTGAGAACAACAATCAGGAAGAGAGGAAGAGAAGGATAAATCAATGGGAAGGTCCATTTTTTTCTTTTTGAGGGAGGAGCAAAGATGTTGGGAGGATCCAGATCAAGGGTAGCCAAATTAGGATTGAATTTGGGAAATTTCATTTCAGTTCTCTTCTTTTTCTTGTCATTTTCCCTCTCTATATGTTCTTCAAGGATCAATTCATTTGTGAGATCAACCTTTTTGTTCAGATCATCTTGTCTCGTGCCCAGTGTGTTCATTGTGCGTTCCATTTCAGTCATGACTTCTAAAAATTTGGAAAGATTGTTGTTGATCAAATCCAAATTTTCAAGCCGGACTTTTCTTCTGAAGGCATCTTTATCGTAATTTCTTGATCTTTGTCCTTCGTCCCTTTTCTAGAAATCCTTGAACATTGACATGTATAGGAACTTGAATCCCTTGATATGCTCCTTAGTCTTGGCTTCTTGATCTGAATCCCTTTCCTTTATGAGTTTTAGGAGTTGAGAATCACGATCATCTTGATTGTTGTAGAATGATTCATGAAACTAACTAACTTCTTCAGTAGATCTTGATCTGCATCGAATTTCATGCTTAGAATTTTTCCTCTTGATGCTCGAGATCTTTTCATTTGCTCTTCTACGCTCATCTCTTAACACCCATTGTTGATCTCTTATTTTCATCTCAGCTTCATGTACTTCTTCTCTTCTGTTCATCTCTTCTTCCCATTGTTGATCCCTTCTCTTCAATTCTTTTTCATAAAACTCTTCTCTGAACTTTTGCTGGAGGTTCCATTGCTCTTCTCTTCCTTCCATGCTCTTGAATGGGGCGGGCATTTCCATTATTTGATTATTCTCTAGGCTCCTAGGCTTTCACCGGGTTCTCTGAAATCAGCATTCATATAGGGAGGGCGGCCCAGTGGGGTTGAGAAATCTATTGGAGCTACATCTTCTTGTTCTGCAGCCATATTTGGAAACATAAAAAGTATTCCCTTCTTGATGTGCTTCTAGATTTTCTTCTTCTTGCTCTACCACGGAAAGTGTCTTCTTCTATGTTACATTTTCATTTCATCCCTTGAATCTGTTCTACTATGACCCCCTTTTTCTTTTGATTCCTTGGCCCCTTATACTCCGTCGGGGGTGGTGGGTGAGGCAGGGCACTCTTTCCTTTTCCCAGTTCCCTTCACACCAGCCCTAATACATAGCCTTGTGATGGTTGCTGGGTGAGGGATCAAACCCCTTTTATTACCTTCATGGTACCTCATTATAGAATTTTCAATAACTGTTCCAGCATCAATCTTGTACCCCTTCAGCATAGCATAGAGAAGGATTGCTTCTTGTTCTCTTACTGTGCAAACATGCTTGGTGGGGACCATAACAAAGGCCAGGAAGTAAAATCACACTTTTTTCCTCTTGCAGCCGAATACCACACTTTCGGGGTCTTTTTTGCTCCTTTTCCTTTCTTCCACTTCCCCTTTACGATCTGTCAATTTTCTACGCAATCTTCTCACGGTTAGGGTTGTTAAATCAACTTCTTGACTTTTGATCCATTCTTACGCCCTTCCATTTCCATACATTTCATTAATAGTCTTAGCTCCATAAGGCACCCAAACTCCTCGATATAACTGAGTTCTCCTTCATCCCAACAGGTTAATTAAAATTCTCGGACCCATTCTTGCATATCCGGACTTTTGATGTTGCGGGAATTCTCCCCACCCTCTTTGCTCTATTAATTCCTTGAAAGGTGAGATGAGTTGGCTGAAGCCTCTTTCTCCTACAAATCCCTTTCCAGCATAGTGCTTTTTCCAAACGGAGAAAGCTTCTTCTGAGACGAACTCGTCTTCCTCTCCTTCTTTCTGTTTTTCTTTTCCCTTTTTCCTCTGTTTCTTTGTAACTGGTTGAACTTACAGTTTGTTAGACGGCTTTGTTCTCCTTTTCGGGTTCGAGATGAACTTCCTTGATGCAGTGTACTCCTCCATGATTTCGCTCAGTTGGGATGAAGGGTTGAAGTTGACCATTAAATCGGAGTTTTTAGGAAAAAGTTCGGATTTAGGGTTTCGCAGGTGGGGAACCCGGAGAATATGCGAAGATGAAAGGTTGTATTTGCTTCAAGGAAGGAGATGATAGTGGAGGGAGTTTCTCAACAGTTGCAATTCAATCATTATTATGGGCTCTTTATTACTTCATTTATTTGCGCTTGTCGCGACTTAAATTTCAGGCTGCGATTGTGTGCTGTCATTAAATTTATAACAGTCAAAGCGCGGTGTATACTTTTTCTCTTATGTCGCGACTTATTCTTGTTTGTCGCGATATAAGTAAAGCTGTCAGGAGACGAGTTATCGTGTTTGCGACATCGGTGTTTTAGGATATAGTTGGAGTTGTGACCCTCATCACTCTTTTGAAGGGATTGTTCTTGTCGCGACCCAAATGTTATGTCACGACCTCAATTTCTGTCGCGGCATAAAATTTGGTCACGACACATGCCCACTGTTCTTCCTTCAATCTTGCCCGACTAAGTTGCGACCTCAAGCGCATGTGTAGCAATTCAAAAAGTTAAATTAATCTAGTACTAACCTAGCAATTTCTAACAAATCATGACTATGACTATAACTAAAAAAAACTTTTCAAAAGCGCGTAATAAAAAAAAAATAATTTCGAAGTCTAAATAAAGAAACTAAAAAAAATCTATATGGGTTGCCTCCCATGAGCTGCTCTATTTTGAGTCTTTAAATTTGGACTAGGCTGTTTTAAGCTTTCTCTCTCTCAATTCACCGGTTGGAGTTCTTCTGTTCTTCTCCTATTTGAGATAGTGTTAAGTCTTTGCCCGTTAACTTTGAATTCTTCCCGGCTTAAATTAGGTATTCTTGCTCCAAAGATAGTATTGACACCCTTGTATATAGTCCCTCCATTTTGATTCCAGCTTCCTAGAAATAATCTTAATGCGGAGTTAAGCTTGGTAAGACACGATCCCTGCTGCGAACTCTTTCCTCAAAATCCTATGATCGTGCCATTTCTTTGTCTTGTCCTTGTATATTCTAGCATTGTCATAGGCTTCGTTTCTCAGTTCTTCCAGTTCATTCAGTTGGAGAAGTCTCTCTTCCTTTGCAATTTTGAAATCGAAGTTTAGCTGTTTGATGGCCCACATGGCTTTGTATTCCAGTTCAAGAGGGAGGTGACATGGTTTTCCAAAGACAAGTATGTATGGGGACATTCCAATGGGAGTTTTATGATCTGTATGCCCATAATGCATCATCAAGCTTGAGACCAATCTTTCTGCTAGAACTCACCCAGTATTTTCGAATTTTCTTTAATTCTATGTTGGAAATTTCAGCTTGCACCCCGTTTGTTTTGAGGATGATAAGCCCGAGCTCATAATGTGATTTGATATATCTGCTCATGAGTTTGTCAAACGCCCCTGTTGCAAAATGAGCTTCCTCCATCACTAATTATAGTTCTGGGTGTCCCAAAATATGCTGAGAATATTTCTTTGTAAAACCCGCCGCGTATTGGCATCATTCTTAGAGACCAGTGTTCTTACCCGTTTGATATATAATCCGGCTAGATATGTATATATTTCCAAATGAAACTGGAAAAGGCCCTATAAAATCAATTCCCCATACATCAAACAATTGCACCACCAGGATACCTTGGGGGCATCTCATGCCTTTACTGATATTTCCCATTCTTTGGCGTGATCGCTGACTTTACCCATTCAACGGTCCTTAAAAATCGTAGGCCGTTAAAATCCCATTTGAAATTTTGTGGGCTGTTTTATCTACAAAGTGTCCTCCATAAGTGCCGAGCACTCTTGTAAAATCTTGCTTTGCTCACTTTACGGTACACATCTCATATAATCGAGATCAGCTCCTCTTTTAAACAAATATGGATCGTCCCGGATGTAGTACACCTTCCATCGATCCTTAACCTTTTCTCTAGTGTAGATGAATTTTGGTGACATAATTCCACAAGCTAAGAAATTCACAATATTAGCATACCAAGGTGATTGGAGTGATAGTTGAAATAACTGCTCATCTGGAAAATTTTTTGCTATTTCTCTTCCTTTTTCTTGTACAGTGGATTCCTCTACTATTGACAAGTGATCCGCTATCACATTGTCACTGCCCTTCTTGTCTTTAATTTCTAAATCAAATTCACATAACAATAATACCCCACCTGATCAATCTTGCTTCCTTATTAACTGCCATTAAATATTTAATTCTTGCATGATCGGTGTATAACAACATAGGACCCAAAATATATGGCCTGAATTTTTACATGCAAACACTGGCTTCCAGCATCTCCTTTTCAATGAAGTAGAGTAATTTTCTTGTGCTTCATTAAGATTTTGCTAGCATAGTAGATGGCCTTGAGCAACTTTTTCATCTTTACGTCCCAATCTGACTCCCATTGCGAAATCAATCACACATGATCTCAAATTCTCTGTTCCAATCTGGTTTTGCCATGATGGGAGCTTCCACTAGTCTGGATTTGATTTCTTCAAATGCTTTATGACAGGATTCATCAAAATAAAACTTACTATCTTTCTCCAGCAATCTGCATAGTGGTCTAGCAATTTTTGAGAAATCTCAGATAAATCTTCTATAAAATCCAGCATGTCCTAAGAAACTTATGATTCCCTTGACTGTAGTGGGTGGCATTAAGTCTCTTATAATTGAAACCTTTGCTTGGTCTACTTCAAGCCCTGCTGCAGAAACCATGTGCCCCAAGACCAATCCCATGCAGTAACCATAAATGGCATTTTCCCAATTCGAGCTAGATTTTGTCTTTTTTTCTTTGAAATCTTGTCCCGGGTTATGCGGGCATTGTTCACTTGGATCCATATCTTCATCATCCATGAAGATCTCCGCCTTCTTACGCTAGATCGGAAAATATAGACATCGTGCATCTTTGGAAAGTACCGGGAGCATTACACAGTCTAAATGGCATTATTCTAAAACAAAGTACGAATGGGCATGTAAAGTGGTTTCTCCTGATCTTAGATTGCAATAGCTATTTGGTTATATCGAGTATCCATCGAAAACAAAAATGAGAGATTGTCTGCTGACTATCCGGCGTTTGATCGATGAGTAGGGAAAATGATCATTTAAGTTTGTAGTATTCAATTTTAATAGTCGATACAAACCCTCCATCCACAATCACGAGTTCTTGTAGGAATAAAAGTTCATTCTTTTCATTTCGATTACAGTAGATCCACCTTTCTTGGAACCACATGTCTTGGGGCTTACCAGAAGCATTTGATATAGCATATATAAAACACACATTTAGCCATTCAGAACTTCTTTTAAACAACTTCTTTCATGGCCCGGGTTCAGCCTCCTTTGATGCTCAACGAAGTTTTGCATTATCTTCCAGCAATATTTTGTGCATGAAATGGGGGCGTACCCTTCGGATCTTGATTGACCCAGCAATCGCTTCCCTTGTATTTTCCTCAAAATTACCAGCAACCACATTCTTCGGCTTAGTTAATGTAGTTGATATGATAACTAGTTTCTTTTACGCTCTAAAAACTCATATTTCAAATATTTGGGCAACTCCTTCAATGTGCCCTTCTGCACTAGTTTCCTGCCCGTGAGTTTGCTATACATTTTTCCTTCATCTTGGTATTTTCATTTATACTCGAGACTGTTTCTTTATTAAACAAATTTGAAGGCAGAACTTCACAATCAAAGCTCTCAAGGTACTGAAAATTCATCTCAATTTCATTGATAGAATTTTGAATGATACAATCAGAATTCATTTCATCATTGAGAAGGCTATTGCTTCTTACAGCCATACAACTGTCTTCTTCTACATTAGGATGTTCCATACTCCTATTAATATTAAATGCTTCATTCAACTCACAGTGTCGAGTTCACCTTTAAATACGTCAATCGAAACGACTCTGTTGCTAGAAAGGTCTTCCCGGCAATAGAGGAACTTGGGGATCTTCCTCCATCTGCATGATAACAAAATCTTGGGAAAATGGTACTGACCTTAGCGAGTACATCTTCCAGAATGCCCTCTGGTTGTGCCATTGACCTATCAGACATTTACAACGTAATTGCTGTTGGGGTTAGTTCCCTAAAGCTAAGTCTACGCACAGTGTGAGGCATCAAATTTACTCTTGCTCGAGTCACATAAGCTTTCTTGAACTCACATTTCCCGCATCGACGGGAATGAGTGGCTTGCTAGGGTCTTTCATCTTTCTTTGGGAATACGTTGGATAAGTAGCCTTTGCATGGAAGCATTCAAGTTAACTATACCTCCCGGCTATCTTTCTTTTCTTGCTCGGCACCTCCGCCCGAAATTTTTGCATAAAGAGGCATTTGACTGATCACCTCTCTGAATGGGATATTTGTTCTATTTTCTTGAAAATATCGAATTTAAGCATTCTCTTTTTACTTAGTCTGTGGGAATGGCGCTGCTTGAGAGCATAAAGTGGCCTCCTTTCTTTTACGGTCATTTCTTCCTTTCATCTGTTCGATCAATTTGTTCTTCCTCTTCTTTCTTTTTCAGTCTCGTCTTCTGCCTTCTCCCGAGTCTCTTCGTTTCTATCTGTCTTTCCTTTCTTTGCTCAAATCCTTCCACTTCTCAATTGAATTGCCATGCGAATCTTTAGGGTTCTTAGCCACAGATTGTCACTAGGGAATGTTCCCTTGTTTTGATCTGGCATAACCAGGGCCAATTGCCTACTTATTGTCTCCTAGGTTTTTAAGGTGAAGCACTAGCATTCTTAAAACATCTGGTGTGGAGACGAAAGTTTCCAAGTCAGATAGTTTGTTCATGGAATTGTAATAGCCTCTTGTTATCCCCCATGAACTGCAGCATTTGTTCCTCAAATGGTTGGGTTCTCCTCTGACCCTAGTATTCATTTCTGCCCTCACCTCCTTCTTCTTTGTGCTGGAACCTTGTGGTAGTTCTTTGATATCCTTGTTGAGGATGTTGTCCACATAGCAGGCCATGTAATGCCCCTCCCACCATATGAGAAAATCTCATGGTTCATTAGTGGATTAGTGTATGGCGGGTTAAGTTTGGCAAATGATACTTCTTTGCTCGTTCACGTGCCAACATCTCGGCACCATAGAATCTTCTTGTTGGCACATCAACACTTCTTCTCGTCAATTCTCTTTCTCTTTGCTCCTATTTCATGAAGCGGTGTATCTTCTCTCTTGTTTGTCCATCCTATGCATTATAGCATGCAACTTAGCCTCCATGGCTGTCATCTTGCTCCAGCTCTATGACCTTTTCCTCTTTGCTACTACCTCTTGAAAATGGAGCTTTCATATTGCATTTGCAGTCCTCTTATCGGAATCCTCTTGCCTCTTAGCACTTTTCACTTGAATGCTCCACGACCTTAAACTATCGATAATACCCTTGGATGTATCATTCGGGCGTGATACATTATATCCATACGGGTCTTCAAATCTATTCCATGCATTGGGCACCTCTTGGTGATCACTGAATCTTTCTGACGACATACATGCTCGTCTTCCGCTTGTTGGAATCGATTATCTCTTGACTCTACATGAAGTGAGAGATGGGAAAGAATACGCCTAAATGGCTTCTACCAACTCTTCCCAAGTATCAGCAGAACCATATGGTAATGATTGCCTTCTACCATGGCTGCTATGTCTCTCAAGAAAATGGGAAGAGATGTAGTTTTATCACCTCTGGTCTCACACCGTTCAGCTTCACTGTATTAGCCATCCTGTGAAATCTTCCCATGTGCTCATTTGGGTCTTCGTTGGGATGACCCGATGTCAGATATTCTTTGAACCATTGTAAATAAGGCTGGCTTTTAGTTCAGAAATTGTTTGCATCAAATGTAGAATTTTGTCCCGATTGCAGAATACTCTTGAATACGGGTCTCAATCCTCGTTGTAGTGAGTAATGGGGTCTTACATTTCTTAATCCTATTCTATTTGGTCATGTCTCTCTTGCCATAGCTCGTTTCTGCTCTTTTGTCTTTCTTAGCTCTTGAGCGTTCTCTCAATTCGGTGTCTTACGGAATCAGGCGGATCCACTATTTCCTATGCATTAAAGTTTCTGAAATAAAAGCATACTCATATTAATAGGATTAGTCAAACCCTAGCAAATATTTTTTCAGGCTTGTTAAAATTAGTGACTAATGTAGTCATTGTAGCTATTTTTATTCTTTTCTTAAAATATCAAATTAGTATTTCTTAACTTTCGTCGTAATATTGAGTCTAATTAATTCTTTTGATCCGTAGTGGCTTAGACTTATTGCTCTCTTCTCTCCCACTATGTAAGTGTGAGTAGTGGATCAAAACATCAACACAAATTTATAAGCGTTATTACCTAAGGACTATTCTCTAATCCCCGGCAATAATTCCATGAAACCCAGCTCTGCTTATATTTCTTTGCAATTATACGATTAAAAAAGCGGTTTCCTTAAGAGTAGATAAATTTCTTTATGGTTTTGATCCATGATTACGCAAGTGTCTGGTCGAACAAGTAATAAAGGTGGAGTTTAAGTCGAATGTCGATCCCACAGAGATCTCAAGAATTCTCCAATCAACTACCACGACTACTCAAGTTCTATCCTGTTTGGTTATGATTTGCAATTGATATATCACAGCAACGCTAAAATAATGAAAAGAATGAAGATGTAAATTAAGAACAAAATGAAATAATGCTTACATAAATAAAAAATTAAAGAAATAATTTGATCAGTTAGTTTTTAAAGGAGCATTGAAAATACAAGCCCATTGTGAAACATCAATTCTTCACGAGACAACTGCGTAACTTTGCTTAGAACTAGTGAATCCGTCCGAGGAAGAAGGTAATTCCATGTGGATCTCTCATAATGACACATTTCATCATCTAATCTTCTTGTTTCTTTAGAGACGGAGGATTAGATAACTACTTTTTAATCTGAGTTGCCTTGTTAAGGTATTTTTCTTTTTCAATACTTCATACCGAACATGAATTTGTAAACCTTAGCTCCTAGACGCAAATGGCATGGGTTTTATCTTCAGTTTTCTCATCCTCAAAAATTTGGTTCATTCTTTCCTTAGGTCAGATCCTTGCTAACACGGGTTAGGGCTTCTTTGTTCGAATCGAAGCCGAACTCTCTGCTCATTTTAATTGATAAGTCTCAACTCATTCTTGGTTTCAAGTGAGAAGATTGCTCGATTAGAATTCTAAAGCCCATTAGATCCCCAATATTAGGTTCGCATACCCTTGAGAGATTGTTCAATACTCTGAGAGATGCCTTCTACATCTGTCACTTTCGGAGGCCTCCACAGGAAATCAGGCATGAAACAATTCTAATACAGTATAGGACACTAATATTTGGATCGAACTCTAACAAATAAACAAAACGGCTTAAGAAGATTCGAGGCGAAGTTCGATAGACTACAAATAATTTTTTGGGAAAGATAAATTCTAACAACGGTAATTTCAACGAAAATTTGGGTTTCTA